>JAPQWV010003513.1:0-40576 GCA_027422505.1 Craterostigma plantagineum
GCCCAACGACGGTCGAACCATGTCGGCTTTTCGATCGTCTCCCACACGCCTCGTTTCAATTTAAACACGTTATGATTCTAATCCCTGTCCGGTTCGTGTTTCATCGTCGGTCTGATACCACTGTTGGGTTACCCGGTGTCTCCCAGAGACGCCACGTTCCCGGGTACGGTTGCGGAACAAAAATTTCCGGGTTCCCTTATTGCCCTCGTTGCTCGATCAGAATAGTAACACATTAGGGCGGGTCAAACCCGTAGAGAATTACCAGTTGAAGCGAGTGGCAGCTCCTCGTCCTTTTCTTTAAGACTTCGTCAATGGTGGTGGATGTCACTAGATCGTCACGCCGACCTCGCAGTGTACCACGGAATCAGTTCTCTAAAGATGGCTAGAGAGAACCGAGCCGTCGCGTGGGAGAAAAGTGTTTTTTTTCGGTGTGTAATTTGTGCCTTTTTTATGGACGAAATTTTCACTCCAAATTATGAAATAGGGCTGCCCTATTTATACTATGATATATTTGGAAATCCCTAGGATATCTCAAAGATATGGTTTTCGATTTTGCTCCTTAAGTGGAGAGATTTTGCCATATCTTTCTCCCCTTATTTAATTCAAATTCATATAAGGATACTTACCATAATTAGACAACTAACTTAAATACTAAGTCAAACTAAGTATATGTAAATATGGTATAAAATTCGAAACTTAATCCAAGATTAATTTTGAAATTTTCACCTTAAAATAAATAATATTCCAAATATATTATTTCTATATTTATATTTAATTTTCGAAATTAATTCCCAAGGCATAATTCGAAAACTAGCTTAGGGTCCAATTCCAATTTTACCCTCAAGCCTTTTAAGCACTTGTCCAAGCCCAAGTCTCAAAGTTAGTTTCATACGAAGTCCGACTTCGGTCCATTAAACGGCCCGAGGCCCACTAAGGCGCGGCCCAACGGCCCAAGGCCCGTTAAGGCCCAAAACACTTTCTCTCCTTATCAGTACACCTTGATGATCCTTTTTAAGCCCGACTCTCTAGGTTCGACTCAATCGGCAAGGGAATCCAAGCGTCCTGCAGTTAACTAGCCAATCCCGTAGTACCGGACCGTAACCCGATTCGAGTGCGAATTTCGACCCAGTCTTTATTCGAGAACCTTACTATAGATTATAGTACTACGTATAAACACTTCACCTGTGTCCCAATCGAGTGAGAGCCATGGTCTATGTCAAACTCACTATACTCGATTCTATGATAAAACGGGGACGAGGCAAATTACCAAACTACCCTCCATGTCTAACATGAGTTAGTTCAATACTTTGATCAAGGATTTCGTGATTTCTCGTCGCCGTCCTCATAGGACACTTATCTCGATTACTTGCGAGACTGTGAATCCGTACTCGGCGGTCCAAGCCCGGCAATCACAAATCGTCATCAAGACCGGATCTGGCCCGCTGACCCATGCAACAGCAAATCGGGTCGAGGGGAACCAGTGACAGTCGAAACTTCGAAGTCAACTCCGCCAAAGCCCCTTTCGGTCTAAGGTTCACGTAGACTACTAGTGTTGTCGTCGGTCATTGACACTCCTTGAGTAATAAGCCATGCTCGACCGTACGACCTGTGAGTCAGTGTCCATGAAATGATTCATTCCCTTGATTCGACTCGCATCACAAGTCATGACCTCCGCTTCCAAGGGGGTATCGGCACTCGATAGGTCATCGACAAATAAGCCGTAATCGGTTATCCAGCACCCAACTGGAGCCTAAGGCCTACGTACTTTTAATACTCGAGGTTAAGAGTCCACTGGCGCCTTCCTCTATCGTACTCATCGAGAACAGTGACTCAACTCGACACATTTGGATTTGTTCATTTATTGCTTTACCGGATGCTTAGTAAAGTACTCTTATATCCAATAAACGACAACGCCTTTCAATAACACACAAAAAATATCTTAATACATAAAAGGTCGAATGATAAATAAGCTAATGCCCTATACAATCTAATCCTCGTATAGCATTCGAGGGCATATTCCTAACACTTATTTGATTTACGAAAAATACCAAACGACATCGGAATAATTCAAAAAACCACTCCTTATGAACGTCGGGAGGTGTAGAACTACTCTGGAAAATTTGGTATCGATCGGAAATCATTTTGGTCATCAAATAGTCGAAAGACGGCAGACTGCCGCTTTACTTGAATTGATAGTTTCGAACTAATGATTTGATTTTACGAAAAATATCAAACGACATCGGAATAATTCGAAAGGCCCCTCGTTGCGTGCGAACGTTGGGAAGTGTAAAATTATTCTGGAAAATTTAATATTGATCGGAAATCGTTTACGTTACCAAATAGTCGAAAAATGGCTGACTGCCGCTTTACTCGATTTGTTTGGTGTTAGGTCGAATTTAGATATTAAAAATAAAAAATTCGCCACCCTACGCCGCTCGGTTCAAAATACGCTTCCGCTATCGCCATGTTGTGCTGTTCGGAGGCAGGCGTGCATTAATCGGGCCCACCCCAATAGTGGTATCAGAGCAAAGGCTCATGAATGGTTCAACTGAAGGCCTCGAAAGCCGATGTGGCGAGCGAACGATCGATTTAGTTTGGAGACTATCATCACTCGTGATGTCGGTCGGGCACCCGGCGTCAAAATTATGTGTTGCATGTTTATGTGGGACATTTACGCGGGCTTAGGTTCAACCGGGTTATTAAGGGCCGTTTGCCACCCCCGGTATGTACGTGGATTACGGGATGTTCGGGAAATAATTCCCCCCGTGTTGTATTTTATCGCTTTATTAGATAAACTAGATAAAATGATGGCCATTCGACGCAAGGCGAGATTGGAGGGTTTGACGACCATAGTGGCTTTACTCGACGTTTTAAGATCGAAGACCCTGGTCGTTTTACGACCCATGTAATAGGACCAGTTTAGAAATAGCCTGCATATTTGTCCATTTAAATTGCTTTCCTAGGGTTAGAAATTTATTTAACGCATTTACGTGCTCATGCTTAATTTCAAATTTGCTATGAGGTCACAGAAGTTTCTCCCGAAGGAATACTAAGTGAGTAAATGGATTAGATGCCCTGTCTTCTATCAAGCTCGGGTTTTGTTGTTACGAAACCTAAATGCAAGGTTTGGTTCCGGGTATGCCGGCGTATTGCATTTGCTTTCGTTTCGGCTTGCTCGCGTTCGTTAGCGCCGCTCGCTAAGAACACACTGTGCGGTAAAACGTACGGTTCAAGTGTGCGATTTTGAGCAAAGTTGATAGGTCGCACTTAGATAGTCACACCGCCTTGTTCCGGGTTTGCCGGCGGGTCCCTGACTGAGACAAAGATAGTTGAGACATTCGACAATGTCGGATTTGTGCGGAGCACGACTTCGTGGGCCGCTGCAAACCAATAAAACGACAGAGGTTGAGGTTTTTCATCCGTCCACGGGGACATCAACTCCACTATCGAAGTAATCAACGTAACTTCCAAAACATCCGTAGGGAGAATGGAGTTTATGAAAAGATAGTGGGAGTCAAACGGAATAAAAGTCTTAGTTCGCGTTTGATAATCTATACAATCGACTTAATATGCCTTTATTTTCTGCAGCATTCTCTCTTTGTGAAATTATGTCTACCGCTTTAAACGTACTGCTCAAGGAGAATAGGTTGACTGGGCCAAACTATTCAGACTAGCTTTGCAACTTGAGGATTTTCCTCGAGATTGAGAACCTAGTTTATATCCTTGACTCCGAATTGCCGCCGGTCCCAGGGGCTCTGGCATCCGAGCAGGCTCGTGCCGCTTACGACAAGCGAATGCGCGACGAGAACCTCGTAAAGGCTCATGTCCTCGGATCGATGAGTAACGCACTGTAGCGTAGCCACGAAAGTATGGCTGATGCTAGAGTGATGGTTCAACATTTGAAAGAGCTTCACGATGAGACGCCTAGGACAGCTCGCTATGCGACTTCATCGAAGCTCTTCCGATCGAGGATGTCTGAGGGTGAGAACGTCGGTGAACATGTTATGAACATGATCACCATGATCGAGAGTTTGGAGAGTCTCAATTTCCGATTTGACCGGGAATTACAAAATGATCTCATCTTGCAGTCTCTCCCTCCGTCCTTCAACGCTTTCGTTGTGAACCATCTGAACGGCATGATGCTGTTGCTTCCTGATCTGATGAATCAGTTAGCAACGGCGCAAGGTCAGATGAAAAATGCAAAGCAGACTGCACTTGTCGCCACCTCTTCGAAGCCCCAGAAAGGCAAAAAGAAGAAGGGTAACAAGCTCAAACCAACAGGGAAGGTTTCCAAGAAGAAAATATCTTCTGGGAAATCGAAGCAGACCGGTGTAAAGCCGACGGATAGGTGTCTGCATTGCGGTGCGCTTGGCCACTGGAAGCGGGACTGTCCGAAGCTCAAGAGTGAGCAGACTGCATCAGGTATGAAACTTAATATTTTAGAAACAGTTTGTTCTACATCTGTATACTCTACTTCTTGGATATTGGATTCAGGGACTAGTACTCACATTGTGTGTCCACGCAGGGTCTGGGACCAAGTAGAGTGCTTGGGGAGCGTGAAATTGAGGTCAGAGTGGGAAGCGTGGATAGTATCTCGGCAAGCAACGTCGGATCAAGATCTCTTATTTTATTTTCTGGGCATGTGTTGCGTTTGTAAGATTGTCTTGTACTCCCGAGGGGATTTAAGAGCATCGACTTCATTCCTGTTTTGAGCAGGAATGGTTATGTATTTAGTTTTAATAATAATACATGCCACATTATGTATCGAAATAAATAATGTTGATGATATATTTAATGGTTTGTACTATATAAATACCCAGAACGACGTATCTGTGAATACTGTCACAAACAAACGGAAGTCGGGAATAAATGCGAGATACTTGTGGCATCTTTGATTAGGTCATCCAGGAGATCGCAAGATCCATGAGTTGGAGAAAAACGGGATATTGACCCCGTTGGGATCAGATCCCTATCCGACTTGTGAGTTGTGCCTCCAAGGTAAAATGACCCGATCACCCTTCACATGGACATTTAATAGAGCCACAAAAATTCTCAGTTTGATTCACACGGACGTTTGCGGGCTATCCAATGTGAAGGCTCGGGGTGACTTCCACTATTTTACTACCTTCACGGATGATCACAGTCGTTATGGACTCGTGTATCTAATGAGGTATAAAGCCGATGTACTTGAAAGGTTCAAGGAGTATAAGGCGTTAGTGGAAAACCAAACGTCGAAACTCATTAAAGCCATTCGATCGGATCGAGGCAGTGAGTACATGAGTGTCGACTTTGATCAGTTCTTGAAGGAGAATGGTATAATATCACAAATAACTCCACGTGGCACGCCACAGTTGAATGGCGTGGCCGAACGTAGAAATCGAACTTTATTAGATATGGTTCGTTCTATGTTACGCGATACAGATTTACCGATGTCATTGTGGGGATACGCGCTTTTAACAGCAGCGTATACCATTAACCAGTGTCCATTGAAGTCTGTTAACCAATATGAGATATTGAAGTCTCCTATGTGAAAAAGTTGAAAACAGACAAATTGGAGTCTAGGTCAGTAAAAGGACGTTTCATAGGTTACCCCGAAGACTTATGGGGTACCTATTCTATTTTCACGACGATCAGAGGATCGTTGTGGGCCTACATGCACATTTTCTCGAGGAAGAGTTCATTCGAGATTAAGGCGTTGGCCGTGAGGTCACTCTCGAGGAGCATTCGACCGAAATGTCTTTACAGAATTCGGATGGTCCGGGTGATCCAGTCTTGTGACGATCAGAAAGGGTGCCACGCCAACCACAGCAGTTTGGCTCGTTACACGTCGAACATGATTACGTTACGACTAGGGGACTTCTAAGAGAAGATCCCGCTACTTCCGATCAAGCTATATCCGATGTTGATTCAACGAGATGGATTGAGGCTATGCAGGCTAAAATGGACTCAATGTACTCCAACAACGTCTGGACTCTTGTAGACCTACCGAGTGGTTTTAAACCAATCGGTTGTAAATGGATCTAAAAGAGAAAGATTGGATCTGACGGACAAGTTGAGACGTACAAAGCCAAGTTGGTTGCCAAGGGCTATAACCAAAAAGAAGGAGTCAACTATGAGGAGACTTTCTCGCCTGTAGCTATGATCAAGTCTATCCGGATAATGCTCGCCTGTAGCTATGCTTACTATGATTATGAGATTTGGCAGATGGACATCAAAACGGCGTTCCTTAATAGATTCCTCAAGAAGGAGATCTATATGGAGCAGCCAAAAGGTTTTGAGTCGCATGCAGATGCTCGCAAAGTGTGGAAACTGAATCGGTCCATTTACGGACTGAAACAGGCCCCTCGCAGCTGGAACCTACGTTTCGATGAAGCAGTTCGGAACTTTGGATGAGCATGTGTCTACAGAAAAAGCAGTGGGAGTATGGTGTCGTTCCTTGTATTGTACGTTGATGATATCCTTTTGATAGGAAACGACATCGGGATGCTCTCGTCGGTGAAAGCGTGGCTTTCAATCGAATTCTCCATGAAAGACCAGGGAGAAGCGACGTATATACTCGGTATTCGCTTGCTCAGGGATCGAGCGAACCATACGATCGGATTATCTCAGGCCCTTTACTTAGAGAAAATCCTGAAGAAATTCAGAATGGATGACTCTAAGAGAAGGCTCCTACCTATGCGACATAGGATCCATTTGTCGAAATCAATGTCACCTCAAAGTGAGGAAGACGGACGACGGATGAGTGGAATACCCTATGCGTCTACAGTGGGTAGTGTGATCTTATGTTATGTAGACGCCCGGACATTGCTTACGCTGTGAGCGTGGTCAGTCAGTTTCAAGCAAATCCAGGGGATGGACATTGGATAGCCGTTAAGAATATCTTTAAGTACCTTAGACGGACTGAAGACTTAGCGTTGATTTATGGAGGATCGGGACTAGAAGTAGTTGGTTACACCGATTCGGATTTCCAGTCGGATGTGGGTGACCGAAAATCTACTTCAGGTTTTGTATTCGTGCTCAACGGTGGGGCAGTGTCTTGGAGAGCTCCAAGCAAAGCACGACTGCCGATTCCACGTGCGAGGCAGAATACGTAGCAGCCTCAGCAGCTAAGAAGCTGTTTGGATGAAAAAGTTCTTGGAGGAACTTACTATGCTACCAGTTTCTGACAGACCGCTTACACTGGGGCGATAATGGCGGTACAGTCGCGCAATCAAAGGAACCACGATCTCATAGCAAGCCCAAACATATCGAGAGAAAATATCACGTACTACGTGAGTTCGTTGAAAACGGGATGGTCGTCGTGCAGAAAATCGCCACCAAACGTGGCGGACCCGCTCACGAAGCCCTTGTCCCAAGCAGTTATGGAACAGCATTTGGACAAGATGGGGCTACAATACCATTGTGACTGGCATTAGATGCAGCGCATGGCCTTCGAGTGCAAGTGGGAGGCTGTTAGGGAGTGTGCCCGCGGAATGCCATACGAGGACTAGGAATTGTATAGGGCACACGATGATGTATAGGTTGCTAGACAGTTTTATTGTATATACTGTCAAATAAATTAGTGAATAAGATTTTAATTATTATAAAGGCATTATTATTTATTGATCGAATTTAAAGTCTGCTTGGCAACCATGCGATAAATAAATAACACCCAAAATATTTGAGGTGGACGTCTGATTCTCGTGGGGACGAGAGAGGAGACGCCGGACGATCCTTAATCTCAGCATTAGATAAAAAGTCCGTAAGTCTAAGGATTCTACGTGGGTGACTAGATATCCGAATATGACTTATCCATTGACGACCACATAGTATCGGTATTGTTACCGATTACCTGAGAGGTTATGGGTCGTGATGGATATATCGGTGATCGGAGAGATCGCGTATTCAGACATTCGGCTCGTATTCGTCTCTATCACATGGCCAGGATGTTGTCAATGAATGAACGAATAACTATAGCATCCTCAGACCGATAGGGTCACTGACGGATTTGCTTTCGCGATTTCGGTTTGTCGCTAGTTGGCTAGGTCCGTAAGTGTTCGGAAATGGGACACGGGCCAACGACAAAACGCAACCGACTTTACGGAGGTGATTGCTGGGCTTTGACTGCTGTCGGGATTCACTGCCTATATTCGTGTAGGTTAACGTCCTATGAGGTAATCGAAGAACAACGATTATAAAGCCTTCGGCGGAAGCTTGGAAACTCGCTTGGAAAATAATCGGTTCGGTCTCGATTATAACATAGTGTTAGGTTAGTGAGTGTGACATTTGCATGGCTCTCACCTAACTGGGACACAAGTGAAAGGTGTAAGAAGCATTTAAACGTATACACTATAGTCGGTTCGCCCGAATTTCGATTAGATCAAAATTCATTCTCATCTAGGATCTGTCCGGTACCGCGGGATTGGCTAGGCGTATACCGAGTCTCGTGGATTCCTCCCATGCCAGTTGAGAGGAACCTAGAGAGTCGCGCTTAAAAATGGTAATGAACTCGAATGAAAACGGCGGGCTTTTCTCTGAAACCTAACGAATGAGATTCGTTGAGGTAGTGACATAGTTGATAAGAGGTGTCCACGACTTAGTTAAGTCCCGGTGATGGTCACGGGAATAATTAGGACTTGAGATTGTCTTAAAAGCTTAATTAATTAACCAAGTGAGGCTCAATTATAATTAAAATAATTAGATTGGATTTAATTATTTTATTATTTAAAATTGAGCGACTAAATTGAGAATTTAGAAACCTCAAGGGCCAAAACAAAATTATCATAAAATAAATTAAAAAAATAATAACAAAGCAAGCCACGTTGAGGAGGTGACTAATAAGTCATTCCTCATTTGCTTTCTTTAAGAAATTAACAAGTGTCTCACATGATTGAAAAATAAAAATAAATAAAAGAAAATTAATACATGCATAAATCAACGTGAGATGCAAAAAAAATTAGAAGAGACCTTGCTACTTTATTCAATACAAATACTAGAGAAGAAAAGAAAACGTTGGCTTAAATTTTGAATTCTCAAGCCACGTCAAGCCACGGGATCATTCGACGAACCCCGACGCCCGAACCGAACTGCGTCAAGCCATCGTGAGCAGTCTCGGATGTTTGTTCAAGGTTATACTGGCATGATGATCGAGCCCGGAGGCCCCGAAAACAAGACGAGGTGAAGCGACGTTCATCCGAGGTGACAAGAAAATAAATCACGATCACCGAAGGTATATTTCAAACCCTACAGATTTGATTTACAACAAATACCAAACGACATCGAAATAATTCCGAAGACCACTCATTACGAACAACGGGAGGTGTAGAATTATTCTGGAAAATTTGGTATCGATTGGAAATCATTTCGGTGATCAAACAGTTGAAAGAAGGCAGGATGTCGCTTTACTCGAATTGATAGTTTTGAACTACTGATTTGATTTTACGAAAAATACCAAATGACATCGGAATAATTCAAAAGATACCTCGTTGCGGAAGTCGAGAATTGTAAAATTATGCTGGAAAATTTGATATTGATCGGAAATTATTTCGGTTACCAAATAGTCGAAAAACGACTGACTACCGAAGGGCGTTAGCTCGAATTTAGATATTAAAATTTGAAAATTCGCCACCCTACGCTGCTCGGTTCAAAACACGCTTCTGCTATCGCCATGTTGCGCTGTTCGGGGGCAATCGTCGATTAATCGGGCCCACCCCCAACATCCCAATCGAGTGAGAACCATGGTCTGTGTCAAACTCACTGAACTCGATTCTATGATAAAACGGAGACGAGGCAAATTACCAAACAGCAAATCGGGTCGAGGGAAACCAGCGACAGTCGAGACTTCGAAGTCAACTCAGTCAAAGCCCTTTCGGTCTAAGGTTCACGCAGACTACTAGTGTTGTCGTCGGTCATTGACACTCTTGACTTATAAGCCATGTCCGACCGTACGACCCGTGAGTCATTGTCCATGAAACGATTCAATCCATTGATTCGATTCGTATCACAAGTCATGACCTCCGCTTCCAAGCGGAATATCGGCACACGATAGGTCATCGACAAATAAGCCGTAATTTGTTATCCAGTACCAAACTAGAGCCTTAGGCTTACGGATTTTTAATGTTCGAGATGAAGTGTCCACTGGTGCCTTCCTCTCTCGTTCTCATCGAAAACAGTGACTCAACTCGACACGTTTGATTTGTTCATTTATTGCTTTACCGGATGCTAAGTAAAGAACTCATATATCGAATAAACGATCAATGCCTTCATTAAACACACGAAAAGATCGTATTACATAAGAAGTCGAATGATAAATAAGCTAATGCCCCACACAATTTAATCCTCGTATAGCATTCGAGGGCTTATTCCTAACAATCGCTTGATTTTAAATTATGAATTCAGAATCGTAATTTCAAATCCAAATTCACCGTTTGGCAAACATTAGGATTTCGAATTCGAATTTCAAAACAGAGCTCGACTCGAGCTCATGAAGCTCGTCGAACTCGATTTCTAACTTTTTCTAAAATAATTTAACCTAGTACGAAACAAAATAAAATAAAAATCATGAATAATATAAAAAAGTTCCTGAGCCAGCTTGCGAGTGCCCACGAGTGTGCTCGAGCTCCGAGCTAGACCTCCGCAAGAGCACATCGAGCTCGAGCAGGCTCATTCGCGAATCCATGACGAGCTCGAGTCGGCTCATCGAGCTTGCAAATCGGCTCGACTCATCATCCACCCCAAATTATTATTACTATTATTGTTATTATATTATTATTGTTATTATTGTATTTATGATGATATTATTATTATTATTATTATTATTATTATTATTATTATACTATTATTTTGGAAAACAAGATTCCTTAACTTAAGGAAATTCACGTCAATAAATGTCTAATCCACCATACCTTTGGTAGTTTAAAATATCTTAAAACATTTCTCACTAAGAAAATGCGAGCTAGAGAGAAGGGAGAGGATTCGAACTTGAGCTTGAGAAGGTATGAAATTTTACCAATGATCTTATGTTTTTAGCTTGTTTCGAATTTAACTTGTTTAAGATGATTAGGACACGGAAAATCTGCTAAACTCGTGTTTTAAGGTTATGTGAGATTTTAGGGTTTTTGAGTTTTTAGGGTATTCATCGTGTTCTTGAGAAAAGTAATATTTAGATCTAAAGTTTAAGGGTTCGCGGGCTTGAAAGCTACTTATGTATATTTGGGTCGTGAAAGTTGAGCTTCACGAACCCTAGTGCGCGAATTGGGCAAGGGACGTCACCGTCGCGAAGAGTGTGAGTCGCGGATCATAGTTCGCGAGCTCTTAGAGAAGGGAAACTCGCGAACCCCAAATAACTCTTACATGCATGGCTTCGCGAAGCAAGCATGCAAAGCGAATTTGGCGAATCATTAGTGGAGAGTACTTAGGTTCGCGAATCCATTGGCAAGATGAAGTTCACGAACTCTAAGGGTTTACATGCATGAATTCGTGAATGCCTTGGAGTGTTTCGCGAACTAAATAAGTCACGAACCCTGATTCGCGAATTGATGGAGAAATGCACTTTGCGAATTCTATGTTTGGCAAATTATAGGTTTTGCATTAGGCTTCGCGAACTAGGAAAGCACTTGGCGAATTCATAGGAACTTCGCGAACTATGAGTAAAAAGGGGGCAATTCGCGAATTGTGAGAGTGAGGGCTAATTCGCAAACCGTGAGATAGAAAGTACCTTTCACGAATCTAGCTATGTTGGCGAATTGAGGAAGTGAGACTTCGCGAACTTAAGGCCTTAATAGTTCACGAAGTAGTAATGATTCGCGAAGTGTGGGGGTAAACTTGGCGAGTTCATGGACTTCGCGAACTAGGTAGCGGTTCACGAATTGAGAGACGAGAGAGCTTGGCGAATCCACGAGACTTCGCGATATGAGTTGAGAGATGTACATTGCGAAGTAGGATAGACCTTGAGACATAAGTAGTTTGCGAACCCTAGTTTGCGAATTGTGTGTGTTTGTGGCCTTATTGTCACGAATTGGGTAGACTTAGTGAATTTTAAAGAGAGGCTAGGCTAATTCACGAACTGCACGTACTTCACGAAACTATATAAGTTCGTGAAGTCACTTTACGAATTAAAGCGAGGGCTTAAGGGAGTTCGTAAAGTATATATAAGAGAGAGTTCGCGAAGTAGGAAAGAAAGTAGACTTGGTGAAGTGTAACTATACTTCACGAATAAAAAAAAATTAGGTTAAGTACCAAAGATAAGTTCACGAAATGTTCAAATTTTCCGAACTATATGAGTTAGCGATTTATACAAGCTAGGTTAGTTCACGAGTCCTAAGAGCCTTCACGTATTACAGTTAACAAACTATTTTCAAACCATTATATTTCAAATATAGTATTAAATATATAATAATTCATTTTTAGGAAATTCAATAAATGATCGAGTAATTTAGATGATATACTGACTGCCTAAGGTCGATATTAGGAATTTCGCCGAGCTATTAGCAGATTATTCTACGGACGACAATTAAGTGGAAATTCAACTACAACACATAACTCGTTATATATGTCTAACTTATGTAATTATGTGACTTAGTGCCTACATGCTCACGTGAATTATTTGACGTGTTTTACGATTATGGTAAGTACCATGGCATTGATGCACTATTCATTTCACGAGCATGCACGAAACACTCGGTGGTTATGCGAGTTGAGCGTGCATAATTTAGTCGCCAAAAGCGAATGACGATTTGCCGAGGTGCGCAATCGGAGTCAGTTCATGGTTAAGTTAAGGGCCGCTTCTATGGCACGGTGACGGCGTTGATGCACCGTCGACAACGTTGATGTGTTGCCAATTATACGAACGACGTTGATGCATCGGGGGATTATCATGGTTGGGTTGATGCCCTCATGATTGGGTTGGTGCCCTTATATCCTTGTTAGCGTGGTTGGGTTGATGCGCTCACGCTTAGGGTTGATGCCCTATTTTATCCTTAATGGATTAAGAGCTCTTTACGGTGTACGCATAGCAAGTCTGCCTAGGGCCCTGAGTGAAAGTGGTATGAGCCTTAAATGCATTGGCGAGGATGCCTTTGTGGGGGTTTTATCACGTGCATATCATGCATAATTTTCACTTACCGAGCTTATCGCTCACCTTTACGTTATGTGTTGTAGGTTCACGCGAACACGGTACGTGATCACTTAGATGGCAAGGCGACTTTTTGAAGCTTCCAAGCGACTTTTGGGGGTGGTGTGTGCATGGATGACGACCTGTGAGGCCGGGTGCATAAGATTTCTTTTGTTGTGCATGTATACACTTCTCGTGTAATTAGAACTCATATGAATTTAGAAATTTAGAAAATTCTTTTGTCATGTAAAGAAACGATTTCCATTACATAAATGGAAAAATTTCATACGCATTTCCGCACGTCCATTCAACTTAACACATCGTTAGGCACACAAGTTAATGATAGACGAGGTAGCGATGGCTAGGGTCATTATAGATGCGACCTGTGGAAATTCAACTACAACACAAATGTTGGACCGTCCCAGGCGGAAAGAGATTACGGCCGACCCAACTGTGGCCGAGGACTGGCTGAAAATGCTCGAGATTATGTTCGTATACAGTTGAGCCCCTGAAGCAGAGAAAGCCCTCTGCGCTGCATTCTTGCTAAGGGGAAGCGCAGGGCATTGGTGGGATACTATCATGGCGATCGAGAACCCTGCGACCATGAGCTGGGATCGATTCAAGGAGCTATTCAGGGACAAATACCTTACGGCCCCAGTGAGAGCTCGGCGCCTGAATGAGTTCATCAACCTCGGACAGGGATCAATGACTGTGGCTGAATACATCAGAAAGTTCGAGCAACTTTCGAGGTTCGCCACGCACATGGTGAGCACAGATGCTCTCAAGATTGAGCATTTGCTTGAAGGCCTGGATTCGGAGCTGTATCGGGATGTAAGCATGGCTGGACTTCAAAAGCCACTTATGCGCAGGTGGCGGAAAGGGCAATGGTGGCAGAGCAGGCCGAGGCCATCAGGAAGCGAAGAGGAAATTTGCACAAGCACAAGGATCACAGTGGAGCGGTGGCAACCAAAAGCGTCAGTTTGTTGCCAAAGGCGGAAAGCAGTACTTTCAGGAAAGGCCACAACGCCCACCAGGGATACAAAACCGACCGCTAAACCTGAACCAAGGGGGATTTTCTGCGCCAATCCCGAATTGCCCGAGGTGCGGGAAGCGACACTCTGGAAACTGCTATGCCCATACCAACAATAGCTTCAGATGCGGGAAACCGGGGCACTTTTCCAGGACATGCCGGAGAACACATCAGGAAGCTAAGCCGGGAGTTAGGCAAGACCACCGGCCATGCCAGCTCGAGTCTACACGATCACTTTGGAGGAAGCAGAGGAAAATCGGTCCGTGGTGACAGGTATCCTATCTATACACCGAACCCCAACATGCATACTAATAGCCTCAGATCCATAGGTGTGTGACGAGACTCGGGGTTATGCCTAGTCGGTCTTAGTGCGAGTACAATGTGACTGTTCCGAATGGGAATCCAACTAGAACCAGTTAAATATTACGAAACTGCCCAGTGCTAGTATGTGATAAGGAACTGCCTATAGATTTAATAATAATTCCGATGAATGACTACGAAGTAATCCTCGGGATGGACTGGCTATCAAAGTACGGAGCGGTGATAGATTGCAACCGTAAGATGGTTACATTCAACATGGAAGGGAACGAGCCTTTTGTCTTCACGGGGACGATGAAAGGATGAAGCATTTCGAGAATATCAGCACTAAAGGCCCAATGATTGATGTGCGAAGCGTACTTCGTTTTTTGGGATAAGTCGGAAGAGAGTACCTCCCCGAAGTTGGAAGAAGTGCCAATAGTTCGAGATTTCTCAGACATATTTCCTGAAGATTTTCCGGGACTACCACCGGATAGGGAGATTGAGTTCACACTCGATTTAGTGCCGAGAGCAGTACCAATATCCAAGCGTCTTTACCGTTAGCGCCAACCGAGCTGAAGGAGCTAAAGGAGCAATTAGACGAACTTCTACAGAAAGGATTCATCCAACCGAGTTTCTCTCCCTGGGGAGCATCGATACTATTTGTACGAAATAAAGAGGGATCAATGCATAGATTACGGGGAGTTGAACAAAATAACGATCAAGAACAAATACCCCCTACCAAGAATTGGCGACTTGTTTGATTAGTTGCAAGGCGCCACGGTGTTTTCAAAGATCGATTTACAATCAGGATATCATTAGCTAAAGGTTTGGGATGAAGATATCCCTAAAACCGCGTTCAGCACTAGATACGGACAATATGAGTTCCTATTCATGCCTTTTGGGCTGCCTAACGCGCCAGCGGCATTCATGGATATTACGAATCGGGTATTCCAGCCGTTCCTGGACATGTTTGTCATCGTTTTCATCGGTGACATTCTCATCTATTCGAGGACAAAGGAGGAACACGAGCAGCATCTAAAGATACTCCTTGGGATATTACGGGAGAAGCAGCTATACACCAAGTTCAAGAAGTGCAAGTTTTGGCGGGACCAAGTAGCATTTTTGGGACATATCATCTCCGGAGAGGGAATTTCAGTTGATCCCAACAAGGTCGAAGCCATCAGTAACTGGCTGCAACCAACAAACGTGACTGAACTACGGCGTTTCCGTAGCTTGGCAGGCTATTGTAGAAAGTTCATCAAGGATTTCTCGAAGATTGCGTCAATGCTAACAAAGTCGACGAAAAAGAATACACTATTTCAGTGGAACGAGGAGTGCGAGCTTTCAAGAACTGAAAAAGGCGACTTACCACAGCCCCAATTCTCACAATACCATCAGGAACCGGGAGTCCAGCGACGCCTCAAAGAACGGATTAGGATGCATGCTAATGCAAACTGGGAACGTAGTGGCCTATGCCTCTCGTCAATTGAAGGAATACGAAAAGAATTACCCGATGCATGACCTAGAGCTCGCAGCAGTGGTCTTCGCCCTGAAGATTTGGAGACACTATCTGTATGGAAAACGATGCGAAATATACACTGACCACAAGAGTCTGAAGTATTTCTTCACATAAAAGGAATTGAATATGAGGCAAAGATGGTGGTTGGAGCTAGTTAAGGATTATGATTGTGTAATCAACTATCACCCAGGCAAAGCAAATGTGGTAGCTGATGCACTAAGCCGAAAGGCAGTGAGTGTAGAATTCAATTACTTGATGTGGAAATCGTACGCTTAGGCGAGGTCAAAACTAAATTTGGAGCTCTAACACTCCAACCTACGCTACTGGAACAGATTAAGAAGGCGCAAGAAAAGGACGAGTTCTACGTCAAAATCAAGGGAGCACAAACAGAACAGCCAGCGACGGACTTCACGTTTAGAGAAAAAAGTTGTATTACAAAAACCGACTGTATATACCCGATGATGCGGAGATTCGACAGACCATAATGACGGAAACGCATGCCACGACGTATTCAGTGCACCCGGAGCTACGAAGATGGACAGAGATATGCGGATAAACTACTGATGGCCAGGAATGAAAAAGGAAATAGCAGCATTCGTGAGTCAGTGCTTAACATGTCAGCAAATAAAAGCGGAACATCAACGACCAGCAGGAACTCTGCAGCCCTTACCGATTACTGAATGGAAATGGGGCAATATCACGATGGACTAACAGTGAAAGGGCACGACGCAATTTGGGTGATCGTCGACCGACTAACCAAGTCTGCTAACTTCTTATTAATAAGTACATTTTCCATGGAGCGATATACGGAGCTCTATATTCAGGAAATAGTATGACTCCACGGAATCCCAACGTCAATAGTCTCGGATCGAGACTCAAGATTTCTGTCGAAATTTTGGACGAGCTTACAAAAGGCACTGGGGACTAAATTATCCTTTAGCACTGTCTACCATCCGCAGACCGACGGTCAATCCGAGCGGACTATCCAAACATTAGATGATATGTTACGAGCCTGTGTGCTTGATTTCAATGGTAACTGGAGTAGATATCTTCCACTAGTCGAGTTGTCGTACAACAATAGCTATCATGCTACGATTGGAATGGCTCCATACGAAGCTCTATACGGGCGTAAGTGTAGATCTCCGGTACATTGGGACGAGATCGGCGAATGGGCAATACTAGGCCCTGACTTGGTGCGAGAAATGACCGAAATCATCGCGACGATACGACAAAGGATGCGAACGGCTCAAAGTAGGTAGAAGAGTTATGCAGACCAAAGGCGTAGACCGTTGGAATTCGCAGTAGGTGACTGGTTGTTTGTAAAAGTATCTCCAATGAATGGCATCAAGCGGTTTGGAAAGAAGGGCAGCTGAGTCCGAGGTACATTGGTCCGTTCAGGATAATCAAACGAGTTGGCGAGGTAGCATATCAGTTGGAGTTACCCACCTGTTGTCACAAGTTCACGATGTTTTCCACATATCAACCTTAAGGAAATAGATCGCTGATCCAAGTCATGTATCGAGGAATGAAATTCTACACCAGCAGCTAAAACCCGATCTGAGTTACGAGGAAGTGTCAGTGGAGATTTTGATGTACGAAACCAAACGGCTCAGGAGTAAAGAAATTCCATTAGTAAAAGTGTTGTGGCGGAATCAGTCAACAGAGGAAGCAACTTGGGAGCGGGAGGATGAAATGAGAGATCGTTACCCCGAATTGTTCCAAATGGACTGATTTCGAGAGCGAAATCATCTTTAAGGGGGGGGATGTAGAACCCGAGTCCTATGAGTCAATTAGCCAATAAATTGTTGGGAATCTCCGAGGGTCCCCAGACCCACGTTCATAGAACGGCAGAATTTTAAAATTTTACGGGGTTTCCCGTCTATCCAAGATCGCTCGGCTACAAACACGAGAACGTAATGACATAAAGAGATTAGGGATCAGCCATGATACCTTGTTGAAATCTCTCGGGGATGGCTAGCTTCGATTCTTTCGAATCCCCGAGGTGTAGTGCCCCTCTCCTACGCCAAAAGCACACGAACGGGACGCGTTCTTTGCTCAAGATCGTCGCGCCTGCACCTCACTAGCATCGCAGCTGTCCTTGCATGTGCCGCTAGGCCAAGAACGAGCTGCTTGCTGCCCACGAGAGAGAGAAAGTGCGAGAGAGAAAGTGATGAGAGGAGAAAACTCTTAGTTTTTCATCTCTTGAACTCAGATTCGAAAATTTTGCTTCTTTTCTTCTTTAGGATCACGAAAATCCTTATTTATTGCCAATGAGCCCTCAGTCCTACTGGCTGAGGGGGAGGTGCTTAGGGTCATGTTGGGAGAGGTCCTGGGTTCGAATCTCATCCCTGTGACATTTCCCTAAGCCTGCCTGCCACATGGGCCCAGACATGTGCGATTGACCTGGTCGACCTGTTTAGCAGTAGTGGGTCGGCCCCGGGGTTTTACCATCGGCTTTACCCGGTTACCAAAAAAAAAAAAAAAAAAATCCTTATTTATACCACTAGGATTGGCCAAAAATAGGTTGAGGTGGTAGGAGAAAAAATCCTCACACCTCCCCTTTTACCAAGTCTTCGTTTTACCAAGTAACGAATTCAAAATTCAAACATTAGATTTTTTTATTAATTAAATATCCAATATATACCATATTTAGTATATTTTAAATATATAATATCCAATATAAATACTAAACTGCCCTCTACGACTATCGCGAGTCAGTTACATGCTATGGCCAGAGACTTGGATAAACTCCCGCACATTAAACATGCATAGGACGTTAACCTCGAATTTAATTGAGCCCGTAAATCCGGCTCCACGGTTCAACCGGCAATCGCATCAAAAGTCAAGACCGCATTTTGCCGCTGACCCATGCCACCGGCAAGATGGGCCTAGCAAACTAGCGACAAGTCAAGACCTCAAGACCAACCCCAAGTTACCCTTTCGGTCTAAGGTTCACGCAGACTACTACAGTCAATCGATCGATCAAGGACAATCCAAGCGTGTGATTGCTCGATTACGAGTCAGTGTCCAAATACATATAATCCCCTGATTCATCTTCTATCATTGTCACGGGCTCCCACTTCCCAAGTGAACGGTTGGTACAACCGTATTGGACCCATCAACAAACAAGTCATACTTGTCGATCCAGTCACCCTACTGGAGACTTAGACCTGTGGACTAATTTTAATATTGCAGTATCTCAGCTTACTGGTGCCCCCTCTCTGTCCCCACAGAATCAGTAACTGAACTGCCAATATTTGGTTTTATTAATGTTAGGGATATGCCCTCGAATGCTATACGAGGATTAGATTGTATAGGCATTAGCTTGTTTATCATTCGGCTTCTTATGTAATATGATATTTTCGTGTGTTTAATAAAGGCATTGTTCGTTTATTGGATATATGAGTTTTTTACTTAGCATCCGGTAAATCAATAAATGAACAAATCCAAATGTGTCGAATTGAGTCACTATTCTCGATGGGCACAAGAGAGAAATGCACCAGTGGTCTCTTAACCTCGAACAATAAAAGTTCGTAAGCCTGAGGATCCAGTTGGGTGCTGGATAACCGATTACAGCTTATTTGTCGATGACCTAGTGTGCCAATATCCCGCTTGGAAGTGGAGGTCATGACTTATGATATGATTCGAATCAAGGAATTGAATCGCTTCATGGACACTGACTCACGGGTCGTACGGTCGAACATGGCTTATTACTCAAGGAGTGTCAATGACCGACGACAACACCATAGTAGTCTGCGTGAACCTTAGACCGAAAGGGGCTTTGACGGGGTTGACTTCAAAGTCTACAGTGTCAATGGTTCCCCTCGACCCGATATGTTGTTGCATGGGTCAGCGGGCCAGATGCGATCTGGATAACGATTTGTGATTGCCGGGCTCGGACCGCCGAGTACGAATTCACAGTCTCGCAAGCAATCGAGATAAGTGTCCTATGAGGACGGCGACAGAAGATTACGAAATCATTGGCCAAGGTATTGAACTAACTCATGTGAGACATGAAGGGTAGTTTGGTAATTTGCCTCGTCTCCGTTTTATTATAGAATCGAGTTCAGTGAGTTTGACATAGACCATGGGCAATCACTCGATTGGGACACAGCTGAAGGGTTTATACGTAGTACTATAATCTGTAGTGAGGTTCTGGAACAAAGACTGGGTCGAAATTCGCACTCGAATCGGATTACCGTCCGGTACTGCGTGATTGGCTAGTAACTACCGGACTCTTAGATTCCTCCTTTGCCGATTGAGTCGAACCTAGAGAGTCGGGCTTAAAAAGGATCATCAATGTGTACTGATAAGGAGAGAAAGTATTTTGGGCCTTAACGGGCCTTCGGCCGTTGGGCCATGCCTTAGTGGGCCTCGGGCCCTTTAATGGACCAAAGTCGGACTTCGTATGAAACTAACTTTAAGACCAAGTGCTTAAAAGGCTTGAGGGTAAAATTGGAATTTAACCTTAAGCTCATTTTCGAATTGTACCTTGCAAGTAATTTCGAAAATCAAATATAAATATGGAAATAATATATTTGGAATATTATTTATTTTAAGTTGAAATTTCGAAATTAATCTAGGATTAAGTTTCGAATTTTATACCATATTTAATATACTTAGTTTGACTGGTATTTAAGTTGGTTTTCTAAGCAAGTTTCCTTAAGTTTGGATTTGGAATTCAAAAGGAGAGAAAATCATGGCAAAAGAATCTCTCCACTTAAGGAGTAAAATTCGAAAATCATATCTTTGAGATATTCTTGGGATTTTCGATTCTAGCTTAGTATAAATAGGACAGCCCCTATTTCATATTTTATGTGGTAAATTTCGTGCTCCATAAGAGAAAATTTCGTCCATCACAAGGCACCAAAAACACACACCGAACGCACATCTTTAGAGAATTGATTCAGTGGTACACTGCGAAGTCGGCGTGACGATCTAGTGTCATCC
Organism: Craterostigma plantagineum; assembly: GCA_027422505.1. Classification (NCBI taxonomy): domain Eukaryota; kingdom Viridiplantae; phylum Streptophyta; class Magnoliopsida; order Lamiales; family Linderniaceae; genus Craterostigma; species Craterostigma plantagineum. The sequence goes on from JAPQWV010003513.1 coordinate 20,890, forward strand.
ACCACCATCGACGAAGTCTTGAAGAAAAGGACGAGGAGCTGCTACTCGTTTCAATTGGTAAATCTCTTCGGGTTTGACCCGCCCTATTACGCGTCTATGTGTTACTATTCTGATCCGAGCAATGAGGGCAATCGGGGAACCCGAAAATTTTTATTCCGCTCTGTACCCGGGGAAGTAGCATCTCCGGGAGACACCTGGAAACCCAACAATTAATTTGTCTTATTCACCCAGACTGCAAGGTGAAATCTTTAGACTAATTAATAATTTGCCTTCTAATTTATTTATCGAATAAAAAATTAGTTTTGAATAAAGTCATCCCATTAATAGAAGTAATCAATTTACATCACAAAAGACTACACAATTACCAAATTGCCCTCGTACTCCCAGTCCTCGTACGACATCTAGGGCATATACCTCAACAGTCTCCCACTTGCACTAATGCCACGCGCTATCATATCTTAACCCTATTTTATCGAGGTGTAGATCGAGCACTGCCTGTGGTAGTGGCTTCATGAACGGGTCCGCTGCATTCTATGCAGAGGCAATTTTCTGCATGGCTATCGATCCATTTTCAACAAACCCACGTCCCACGTGGTATTTTCTCTCTATATCATTGGATTTACTCTGAGCACGTGGTTCCTTAGCTTGTGCGATTGCCCTGCTGTTGTCGCACCACAATGGCATCGGGCAATCCACTATGCTAGGTACCACTTGTAGTTCCTCCAAGAACTTGCATATGCAAGTACCCTCCCTGCCAGCTGAAGCTGCGATGTACTCCGCCTCAGTGGTGGAATCACCAGTCGCGCTTTGCTTGGAACTTTTCCAAGATACTACGCCACCATTAAGCGTAAAGACAAAACCCAAAGTAGACTTTCAGTAATCCACATCTGATTGGAAGTCTGAATCTGTATATCCATTTACTTCTAATTCTCCTGGGCCTAGCATTAAGTCCTTAGTCCGTCTAAGGTACTTTCAGGACTGTCTTTACCGTCAACAAATGATCCTTACCAGGGTTAGCCTGAAACTCACTACGCTCACAGCGTACGCTATGTTCGATCGCGTGCAAACCATCGCGTACATCAGGCTACCCACGGCTGAAGCATAGGGGACTCCACTCATCTCTTGTCTTGGTACCTCATTCTGAGGGGAGATAGCCTTTGAGAGAAGAATCCCATGCCTCATAGGTAGGAACCCTTTCTTAGAGTCGTCCATCTTAAACCTTTTAAGGACTTTATCTAAGTAAAGGGCCTAGGACAAGCCTATTGACCATTTCACAGTATCTCTAAATAGGCGAATTCCTAGAATATAGGTCGCTTCTCCCAGGTCTTTTATAGAGAATTCGGTCAAAAGCCAAGCTTTGACTTCTGAGAGAATCCCAATGTCGTTTCCTATCAAAAGGATACCATCTACGTACAATACTAGAAACGACACCTTACTCCACTGGCTTTCTGTAAACACAGGGCTCATCTTCATTCTTTATGAATCCGTAGTTCTTAACTACGTATTCCAACTCCTTGAAGCCTGTTTCAGTCTATAAATTGGACCTATTCAGCTTGCACACTATTCGAGCATCTGTTTTGACGTAAAACTTTTGGGCTGCTCCATATAGATCTCCTCCTGGAGGAATCCATCCAGGAAAGCGGTCTTTATCTCCATCTGCCAGATCTCATAGTCAAAGTGTGATGCTATCGCAAGCATGATTCGAATGGACTTTATCACTGCGACAGGTGATAATGTTTCCGTATAGTCAATTCCCTCTTTCTGGCTATACCCTTTCGCTACAAGCCTAGCTCTGTACGTCTCCACCTGTCCATCAGATCCAAACTTTTTCTTGTAGATCCATTTATTGCCAATTGGTCTAAAACCATTAGGCTGGTCTACAAGAGTCCAAACCAGGTTTGTGTGCATTGAGTCCATTTCGGCCTGCATAGCCTCAAGCCACTTGAGGGAGTCTGTACCAGCAATTGCCTGGTCGTAGGTGACAGGATCGTACCCGACGCATCCCTCAATCGCAGTATCCCCATGCTCGACATAGGTGACGGGATCGTCCCCGACGCATCCCTCACTCGCAGTATCCCATGCTCGACGTGTACTACCATATCTCTCAAGCATATGAGATATCCTACTGGACATGTGCAATTGCGGTTGAGCCTGGTTTTCTGGAACGTTGTCTAACGACTCTGGAATAGGAGTCGATTCCTCCTCTAACTCACTTAGAGTTATTTGTCGTCCCTTACCACCTTCGCCTACGAATTCCTCCTTTAACAAAGTATAGCGCAAAGCGATGAATCTCGCCATTAATGATCTCAATTCAAGCTTATCTGCCATCAACGTTTACACAAAGGCGGGGCAACCCCAGACCCTCATGTGATTCAAACTCACCTTACGGTTATGCCAAGCCTCGTAAGGAATCCTATCGGCAGAGCGTGTAGGTATCCTGTTATGGATATAGGCCGATGTCTCTAGGCATATCCCCACATCGAAATGGGGAGATCTGTGTAACTCATCATCGACCGAACTATATCTAAAAGTTTCGATTTCTCCGTTCGGCCACGCCATTCAATTGCGGCATGCCTGGCGGGGAAAATTGTATGATGATGCCATTTTCTCTAAGAAATGCATCAAACTCGAGGCTCATGTACTCGCCACGTCGATCTAATCGAAATTGACCTTGCCAGATTGCTTCTCCACTAACGTTTTATACTCTTTGAATAATTCAAGAGCTTCGGACTTCTGTCTCATCAAATAGACATTCCCGTAGCGGGAGAAATCGTCCGTGAACATTGTGAAATAGCGGCAATTACCTCGGGCCGTTACTTTAAATGGTCCGCACACGTTAGTGTGGATCAAACCCAACAGTTCTGTGGCCCTAGTGGAAGTCCCCGTGAAGGGCGACTTGGTCAGTTTCCCTAAGATACAAAACTGACACGTAGGAATCCAGCATGTTCGCATTGTCCTAATTAGGCCGTCCTTTTCCATCTGTTCAATCTTCGCTTCTGCTGTGTGACCGAGTCGTAGGTGTCAGATGTATCAATCGTTCGACCCAGTCGATGATTTGGTGATTGCATTTACAGTTTTTACATTGTCTTTTAATGACGTAATATAAACCATTTATTAACATCGCACTTCCAAAATTTTTATATCTAAAATAACTATGGCAAACATTATCGAAACTCATTACCCAGTCTCAAAGCAGGAATCGAAATAATGTTTTTAAACCCCTTGGGCAAAACCAAAACGTCAGAAAGTTCTAAACAATGTAATGACGATAGACTAAGGTCTTCGATCCCACGTGTGTAGCTGGTACACTATGTCCACTACCTACGTTGATCGAGACCTCGCCAGCTCGAAGCTTCTTACTTTGTTCTAGACCTTGGTTCAAAACACAAATGTGGTAACTAGCCCCTGAGTCAAGTATTCACGAAGTAGAACACACAGAACAAGCATGTAGGCGTGCACCTTGGCTGAATCTTCAATCCATTTATACGTGGGCTTCGGACAGTCGCGCTTCCAATGGCCCAGCTGCTAGTAATGGTGGCACTTATACGTGGGCTTTGCGCCCGACCTCTCGACCTTCTTGGTGTTCGCCTTCTTGGCACTCTACCCTTAGCCACGCCTGTCTTGTTCGACTTCTTCGATCTCTTGGACATAGAAGTCGACCATGTAGGCGTGCACCTTGGCTGAATCTTCAATCCACTTATTCTGGAGTACTATCTCCTCATCAGTGGATTCAGCTGTGGGTGATTCTGGCTCCTTAATGTCCAAGACATAATCCAGTTTCGCTAATTTGTGGACGATCCTCAAATTTCTGAGCCAGTCTACATAGTTGGGTCCCACCAAATAATGTTTCTCCAAGAGTGTAATTAATGGGTTTGTCATCGTAGCTAATAGAGAAGAAAATAAAGTGCAGAAAATAAACAGATATTTGGGATTTGTAGTGTTAATCAGACTAAATTAGGACTTTAAATTTTCGTCTGACTCCCACTATTTTTTCTCGAAACCTTTCTCCCGTTAGGCATTTCAGAAACCTTGTTGAGTGGTTTCATAACGGCGTTGAGTTCCGCATGCCACAACAAACTATCCTCAACGTAACGGCATATTGGCTATTTTGGTAGCCGAGGTTGTGTCCCACACGTTTCTGTCACACAGAACATCTTCGTCTCAGCCAAGGTCCCTCGGCTGTAGCGACCCTAGCCATCGACTACCAATTCTAGCATTATCTTAAGTGCCTAACGATGCGATCTTAAAAGAGATGCAAAAATGCGTATGAAATTTTTCCATTTCTGTAATGGAAGTCGTTTCTGTACACGACAAAAGAATACATTTAATTTCTAATTACATGCTTGTCCTAATTACACGAGATGTGTAAGACATGCACAGCAAAAGAATCCCATGCGCCCGGCCTCACAGGTCGTTATCCATGCACACACCACCCCCAAAAGTCGCTCGGAAGCTTCAAAAGGATGCCTTGCCAACTAGGCGATCACGTACCGTGTTCGCTCGCACCTACAACACATAACGTAAGGGTGAGCTAAAGGGCTCAGTAAGTGGAAACTATATGTACTGCACGTGTCCTAAATCGCAATGACATCCACGTCAATGCGTTCTAGACTTCACTTTCTTTCTTATTCACTTTCCTTCCATATTGGGCCCTCGGCTTTTCTATCTCACAATGCACCATCATAGAGCTCAATTCCACTAGGGACATATACATAAGTGACAGTACACACACACTGAGAGGCGACCCTAATTCGCAATTTGCATTCGACTCCATGGCGTCTTTTCAGCCCAATACGGTCCACATTGAGAGGTTAATAACACATTTTCAGCCCAATGCGGTCCACATTGAGAGGCTAACCCTGTTCATCTCTGTGGTGCCTTTCAGCCCGATACGGTCCACATTTAGAGGCTAACGACACCTTTTCAGCCCAATGCAGTCCACATTGAGAGGCTAACCCTAGTACGCATATTGTATTTTTCCCGAAGGTGCCTTTTCTAGCCCAGTGTGGTCTGACACGCGGATGCTTCACACTGGTAGCGTACCTCGATGTTGTACCCTCGGGTCGCACCCTCCAGGTCGCACCTTCCGCAATGAGGCATCAACCCTACATCCTTCGACGGCGCATCAACGCCGTCATGGTAGCGTAGGAGAGCCGCGACTCGACAGTGGAGTCGATAACAGATGCCCATATCGGCAAATATACGTCGCTCACACGCGATCTTGACTCATGCACGCTGTCATGTCCTAACTTATGTACTAAGCGTGCATGCACGCGATCATGTCGTGAGTCATATGAATATGCATGTCATACCATCGTGAATAGTAAATAAATCATGTCACATAAGGTTCACGTTCTATCAGCAAAGCACGTAGTCACATAATTCATGCACATAAAAGGTTATGTGTTGTAGTTGAAGTGAAGTCTCCACTTACGGCTTAATAGTACGCTTATCACGCTCATACCTAAGTGTGAGTCGCCACGTCGATCGAAAGACTTCCGTCCCATATCGTGCTGCAACGTCCTGTACAAAATAGTTTCGAAGGTTTTGGCTAATCGGTTGAAATCAGTGCTGGGAGGGCTGGTCCACGCATCGCAGACGGCATTTATACCTGGAAGGCGCATCAGTGATAATATACTTCTGGCACAGGAACTTTGCCTAGGGTACACCAGCAAAGGCCGTCCCCCACGGGCTATGCTTAAGGTCGATCTAGCCAAGGCCTATGATAAGGTGGAATGGAGTTTTTTGCTGGCGACGATGCAGGCGATGGGATTCCACCCACGATATATTGAGTGGATACGGAGCTGCTTGACAACGACCACTTTTTCCATCAACCTTAATGGGAGACCGGCAGGGTTCTTTGCTGGAAAGAGAGGAATGCGCCAAGGGGACCCCATTTCACCATACCTTTTCACCCTCGTCATGGAGGTGCTCCATGGCCTTGTGGAGTGTCATATACAGGCGGAACCGCGCTTTCGCTATCACTGGCATTGTGAGACCACTTCGCTCCCCATGTTGGCCTTCGCGGATGATCTCCTCCTTTTCTGCCATGCAGATCCTATCTCTGTAGGGGTGCTGAAGGAGGCTCTGATGACATTCTCTCAGCTGTCTGGGTTACACCCTAATCCGGACAAGAGTGAGGTTTACATTTCACGGAGGGCGGAGGGCATCAAGGCCCAGCTACTGTCTATGACGGGATTTTGCGCAGGCCGCCTGCCAGTGCGGTACTTGGGGGTCCCACTGCTTGCTTCACGCCTGACTCTCAGTGACTGTGTACCACTGTTGCAGCGGGTGGATTCTCGTCTAGGATCGTGGCTGAATCAGTCACTATCTTACGCGGGTAGGGTGCAGCTCATTAAATCTGTCCTTCAGGCTTTACACGTCTATTGGTCTGGGGTCTTCTTGCTGCCCAAGGGAATCATCCGTGCCTTGGAAGCACGATTTCGCCGATTCTTGTGGGGTGGTGCCTCGGCCAAGGTAGCTTGGGATGATGTTTGTCAGCCAGTTAATGAGGGCGGGTTGGGGATTCGCTCGATCGCTAATGACAATAGGGCTCTTCTGGTACAGCTTCTATGGAGGGTGATCAGCCGGCCTGCTGACTCGATCTGGGTGGAGTGGTTGTACAGCACACGACTGCATACGCGATCGCTTTGGACCACCACCATCTCGGCTAACACTGCATGGAGCTGGAGGAAGCTGATGCAGTTAAGGCAGGTGATTCTACCCTTCATTGATTTTTCTATTGGGAATGGTTCGTCGTTGTTGTTATGGGAAGACCCATGGCTACGGGCTGTCCCATTATTGGAGAGCTATCCTAGAGGCCCACTGGCGATGGGGCTGCCAGCAGGGACCCGCCTAAGCTCTGTCATCGACCACCAAGGCTGGAATTGGCCAGGACAGTCGGCGGTGGAGTATTTGGATTTTAGTCCGCACCTTCCACGGGTTCAGCCTAATCGGACCGATGCTATTTGTTGGAAGGGAGCGCCAGATGGCCGACCGACGACACGACTGATTAGGGAGTCCTTACGCGTACGAAGGCCTATTGTACCTTGGGCGTCCTTGTTTGGGGGGCCTTCGAAGATCCCTCGACATGAGGTCATACTGTGGTTTGCCATCCGTGATCGTTTATCGACTAGAGATAAGGCCTGGGTGGCACAGCGCGCTGGAACCCCTGCTTGTGTTCTCTGTGACGCGCTGCATGCTGAGACTGTGCAACATTTATTTTTTGATTGTCGATTCTCACGCGACTGTGTTCGGATGCTGAGGCAGAAGATCAGGTGGGGATGGCCGTATCGGGACTGGGGGCAGGGTATACGGTGGGCTTCATTGCGATGGCGTGGCCATCATCTCCTACAGTTCGCCTACCGTCACGTCCTTGCTTCGTTGGTATATCACATTTGGCAGGCATGCAACAAGCGCTGGAAGGAGGGGCTATCACGACTCCAGATAGGCTGGTTGCTGTTGTCCTCGATATGGTTTGTATGCAGATTACTGGGACATCGCCCAAGTTCGATCTACAGAGAGCAGCCATTCGACGTCTCTGGCGAGTAGCTTGGTAGTGAGTTGGATGTTTTAGCTTTCCTTTTGTTGGTCTATGCTAGTAGTCTGTTACTGGTTAGCACGTGAGGAGTCACACCCTCACTCATCTGTACATATACCCCCTTTATATATACACGGAACTTACTCCAAAAAAAAGTCTCCACTTACCTGTCGTCCGTAGAATAGCTGCTACTGGTTCGGCGAAATTCCTAATTTTCGACCTTAATCATAAAATGATAATGTCAGTACACTGTCTAAATCATTTGGATATTTGTTTCTTAAGTTCCCTCAGTACTGGAATATTAATATCGACTTGTATTAAATGGGTGATTACTTAAAATAATTTTTGGTAAGCCCAATCGACCCGTGAATTATATATGCTTCGAACACAACTTTTAAACTCATGACCCGTGAATTAATTTAGCCTCATTATTCGCGAACTTATATAGTTCACAAGATTCTTATGACCTACGATCGCGAATTTACTTAAAACCTTAGGATCATGCATTTTACTAATGGTTCATGAAATAAGATTCGTGAAGTCTTGCTCCTAAAAGGCCCTAATTCGTGAAATGTCTAACCTATTCTCACTTTGCAAAGTCTATCTTACCTTATATCTAACTCGCAATGTTCGTCATGTTATTTGTAGTTCATGAAATATTTTAAGTATACTTCGCGAACCCTAGTTTTCTTTCCTTACTAAATTCGCAAAGCTCGTACTTCACGAATCTATCTTACCCATCACTACAAACTCGCTAATTAACTTAAAGTTATCTCCAATTCGTGAAGTATCCCCCACTCATGTTTCGCGAACTCTATCTAATCTCCCTCTCGATTCACGAACTGCATGGCTCGGTTTCTAGTTCAAGAAGTCCCATTGATTCGCCAATCTTACTTAATTCGAGAAGTCTACATGGCCCGTGAACCTTACATCGCGAGGTTTTTCATACCCCTCCTAGTTCACAATGTTGATCGAACTCGTGAAGTACATGATTCGCAACTTACTTTGCGAATTACTTGGATTCGCCAACCTAGTTCGTGAAGTTTGGAGTTCGTGAACCTCCATCGATTTGCGAAACTCATCCCTAATTCGTGATTCGTGGCCTGGCTTGATTCGTGAAACTCGTTGGATTCGCCAAATGGACACAACCCGCAAAACCCTAGCTCACTTTGCGAACTTCCTTCAATTTGCGAACCTAGTTTTAGTTCGTGAAATGCTCTACCTACACGCTTCGCGAACTCTACCATGTCTTGCCTAATTTTGTGAAGTAGCTTTTACTCTAAACGATTCGCGAATTGAACCCGTGAACCCTCCTGCCACCTATGGTTCGCGAACCCGAGTTCGTGAAGTTCATACTTCACAACCCCAGTCATACTAAAACACTTTCTAATTCGCAAAACTCTATGTCCGAAGATCAAAAGTTACTTTTTCTCAAGAACACCTTGAATGTCTATATGAACTTGGAAACCCTAAAATCTCAACCCACATGAAATACAGTTTTGTGCAATTTCTAGTATTCTAATACCCTAAACATGTTAAATCTAAACTTAGAACCTAAAATCATAAGCTAAAAACGTGGAAAACATAGAAAATTCATACCTTCCTCAAGTTAGCTCTCGATCTCTCTCCCTTCTCTCTAACCTTCACGTTTGTTAGTATGAGAAAAATATCTTAGATAAATGTTTAAGCTCTCAAGGGTAGGGTGATGATACCAGGGTTGACGTGAATTTCCCTTAATTTAGGGGACTTTGTCTTCCAAAGTTTATCTTTAATAACTTGGACCAAGGTTAAGGTTCTACTTGGGCCTAAGTATGAATTTAATCTAGCCTAATTGCAACTTTAGTCCAAATATTGCCTTAAAAATAATAGGTCAAGACATTATCTAATCACAAAATTAGATACTCGAAATAATTAAAATCACGCAAGCACATTATTTCATAGATTTCACTTAGGCACATAATGTAGCGACCCTAGCCCTCGCACCAATTCTAGCGTGATCCTAAGTGCCTAACGAAGTATTAACTTGAAAGAGATGTAGAAATGCGTATGAAATAATTCCTTTTTCATAAAGAAACATCGTTTCTGTACGTGACTAAAGAATACATAAGCAATTTCCTAGTCCTTGTTACATGTGTGGTGTACATTTGCACAGCAAAAGTTCCCTATGCGCCCGGCCCACAGGTCGTCATCCACGTACACACCACCCCCAAAAGACGCTCGGAAGCTCCAAAAGATTGCCTTGTCGGCTAGGCGATCCGTATCGTGTTCGCTCGTACCTACAACACATAACGTAAGGGATGAGCCGCCGTGGCTCAGTAAGCAGAAATTATGCATGAATGCACGTGTCAACCCCCGCAAAAGCAATCCGCGCCGATGCACTGTAATACTCTGCAAAGGCAATCCGCGCCGATGCATCTAAGACTCGTACTACTTTCACTCAGGGCCCTCGGCCAATCTTACTATGCACCACAAATGAGCTCACGTCCACTAGGACAAATACGACAGCGGTCCACGCCGGATGGCCATACCCTAGGGTGCACATCGTTCCCCTAGATCGCCATATGTACCCGGTCATCCCCGACTGCCGGAGGTCGCTCACGCTGGGAGCCCACGCCGAGGTTGCCCAAACATAACATAACATACATATACGGCCCTTTCGCCAACGGGTATTGCCCCAATATACATCATTATATATATAATAATATATATATACGACCCTTGCGCCAACGGGCATTGCCCTAATATATTTAATTATATATATAGTAATAATAATAATAATAATAATAATAATAACAATAATAATAATAATAATAATAATAATAATAATATAATAATAATAATAATATATACGGCCCTTCGCCAACGGGCCTTGCCCTAATATATTTCATTATATATATATATATAACAATATATAAATACGGCCCTTTCGCCAACGGGCCTTGCCTAATATATTTCATTATATATATAATAATAATAATATATAATACGGCCCTTTCGCCAACGGGCGTTGCCCTAATATATTTCATTACATATATATACATATATGACGACGCTCAACGCTGCGATGGTGTCATAGTAGTTAGCCCTGACTCAACTGCGAGTCGACAGCAAATGTCCATATCGGCAAATATCATTCGCTTTCAAGCGACATAAATATGCATACTCATCTCTCACTTCCCCATATGTGATCGTGCATGCTCGTGGATATGCAACATAATTCATGCCAGGTATACTTACCGTATGAACGCAAGTCATCTAATTTCACGTAATTAAATAAACACCGAGGCACGTAAATCACATAATTTAGGCACATAGTCATGTAACGTTAGGCACACACGCAAGCAAGTTATGTGTCGTAGGTGAATTTTCCACTTAGTTGGCGTCCGTCGATTTATTGCTACTGGATCAGGTGAGGTTCCTATACTTCGACCTAAGCATGAAAATAATTAGGTCAGTACCCTATCTAAATAATCTTACTAGCTAAGGTCTCGAATTTCCTAAGTGTTGAACTATTATATTTTTAATACTATGTTTGAAGGGTAATTACTTAAAAGGAGTTTGTTAACTTTAATACGTGAAAGCCCTAATGACTCGTGAACTATATTTGACTCTTTGAATTTCTTCGGATTCGTGTTTCGTGAAATATCTTAAGTATACTTTGCAAATCCTAAATTCCCATAGTTCGTGAAGTGCCTAGCTAGATCTCTCAGTTCGCGAAATAAGTTGCTATCACTTTTAATGATTTGCGAAGTCTATACCTCGCGAACTCATGTGTGAAATCCTTATTTTATAGTTCGCGAATTGTACTCCTAGTTCGCAATCTCATAGTTCGCGAATTACTATTTTATTAATTATCGGATTCGCGAAGTTGCCGAGTTCGCAAAACGGGTTTTCCAAACTTTGGGGGATTCGCCAAACGTGATTTTTGCATGGGATTTGCGAAACTCATTGAGTTCGCCAAATAGACCTAACTCGCGAAACCCCGTATCTCTCAATTCTTTTTTTTTTTATTCGGGAACTCCCTCATGTCTCTAAATCGTTTCGCGTACTTGCATGGACCCGCGGAATTCCATTCGTGACTCATAGGGTTCGCGATCCTCATTTGAACTCGCCAACTTAATTTGCATGGATTCGCCAAACTTCATTTCGCGGCTCCCTTATAGTTCGCAAAATCATTCGCGGAGTGGCTCGCCTAGTTATAATTCGCAAAGTGCCTTCCCCACGTTTTGCAATTCTTGAATTCGCCAAGTTGAGGTTCGCCGGATTCACGAAATAGGATTCGCCAAATTTCTTTTGGTTCGCGAAGTGGCCAAGTTCGCCAACCTCGATTCGTAAAGCTCCCATGGATTCGCCGAACCTCACCCTCAATTCGCGAAATGGGACTCGCCAAGTTGAGCCCGCGAAGTGTTATGAGTTCGCCAAACTAGCCTAATTTGCAAACATTCCTCAGTTCGCGAACTTTATATTTCACGGTTCCTAAACAGGCCTAACACTTAGGTCCCTAAAGAACTTCGATCAAAGTGCCTTTTTTAGCCAAGAACACTTTGAATGTTATATAAGCTTCGAAACTCTAAATCAAACTTAATGAAATACGATTTTGGGCAGATTGCAAGGGTCCTAATATCCTAAGCATGTTAGATCCGGAATTTAGAACAAAAAGTGCCAAATCAAGGTAAAATATTTCCTCAAGACTAAATGTTCAAACGACCCTAGTATAATGTTGTTTCGTGTTCTTGAAATCCTTGAAGTAGCCTATTATTTGAACAAAATATAAAGATCATGCTAAGGAACTTATACCTCTTCCAAGCTTTTGTGAGATCTCTCAGCCGATTTCTCATTCTCCCTTCTACTTTGCGTTTTCGTTAGTTTCTTCTTTCTTTAAGAGTTTTCGATGGCTTTCTTAACAATTGGGTTTTGTGGCTTTTGAAAAGGTTTAGATAGATATTTTTGGTATGGCATAGTGATGGGACTTAATTCAACGTGACTTCTCCTCATTTTAAGGGACTTTGCCTCCCAAGTTGATTTCTCATGGATTGGGCCACATGTTTATACTTAGCTCTAACATAAATATAACCCAATTTTAGTTATGGACCAACTAGTATTATTATTAGTATTGTTTGCTCCAATTTTCCCTTAGTCAAATTCCATATCCCTGCAAGTATTATTACTTCTATTTTCGAAATTTCTAAATAAGTTAGGAGTCACATGGCACAAAGATTAGTGCACAAAATTCATATAGTCACCTAAGCACGTAATTTATAAATCACATAAGCATCTATCGTGCACGCAAATTCATTGGCCCTAATAACTTACAATAAGGCTTCAATTGAAAAGAAGGAAGTGGAGTTTCGCATTACTTCTTTGTCTCAATTGATGATCTTGGCTAGGAGTCATTCTCTGTTGATGGTAACAGAGCCAGAGCTCGGTTCGGTGTGCCAGCAAGGGTGCTGGACCCTTTGAGGGGGGTGGATTGTGATATCCCATACCGATTGGAGGGGGAACGAAGCATGCCTTTATAAGGGTGTGGACACCCCTCCCATTGACGCGTTTTAAAGCCGTGCGGGTGGGTGGGAGGGTGGGTGGGAGTTCGTAGGAACTCCGTAGTTAAGCGTGCTGGGGGGAGACTAGTACCAGGATGGGTGACCACCTGGAAAGTCCTCAACCAGGCAGCTTAACGCCCAAAGCGGACAATATCAATGCGAGCAAGGTCTGGGCTGTTAAACATAATCAATGCACGAAATTCATATAGTCGCATAGATATAAAACGTGTTATGCAATTTGCGCAAATCACATAAGCATTAAATGTGCGTGCAAATTTATTGGCTAATTGGCCTACGGGGCTCGGGTCCTACATCCTCCCCCCTTAAAGTGGATTTCGCCCCCGAAATCGGTCCGTTTGGAACAATTCGGGTAACGACCTCTTACCTCATCCTGCTCTCAAGTCACTTCTTCTATTGACTGGTTCCGCCAATACTTTTTCACTAACGGAATTTCTTTATCCCTAAGTCGCGTTGTTTCCTACATCAATATCCCTATTGGCATTTCCTCGTAGCTTAGATCTGGATTCTAGTTATTGGTGTGGAAATTCATTTCTTATTTCGTGACTTGGGTCAGCGATATGTTTTCCTAAGGTTGGGGTGTGAAGAACATCGTGAATTCGCGGCAACGATGCGGTTACTCCAAGTGACATGCTACTTTGCCCACGCTCTGATCATCTTTATGAGCATCTGATCGTCTACTGCGAGTTCCGATGGTCTGTCCTTTGATCTGTATAGCTCTTCTGCCTATTTTGTGCCGTTCGTCTTCTTTTGTGTATTGTTGCTACGATCTCTGCCATCTCTCACATCAGATCTGGACTTAGTTTTGCCCGTTTGCCGAAATTGTCCTAATAAACACTGAACAGTCTAATACTACTTGATTGGTTCTAGTCGGGGTCTCGTTTGGGACCGTCACATCATATTCGCACTCGAACCGACTAGTTGAAATCCCTAGTCTCGTTGTGTCTATCGGTATACATGTTGAAGCTTGATATGTAAATGGGATACCTGTCTCCACGGGTGGGTTCTCTTCTGCTTCCTCCGATGTGATCGTGTATAACCGGGCTGGCGCGGTCGGAGGTCTTGTTTGGCTCCCCACTTGACTTCCTAAGGCATTCTCCGGACACGCCCTGGAAAAGTGGCCTGTCTTGCCACATTTGTAACAGGCCGAGTTCTGTGAGAAGCAAACACCCAGGTGTCACCGTGTACATCTTTGGCACATTAGTATGTTAGGTTGGGACATTCCTTGATTTGGATTGGGTTGCTGAGGTGGTCCGGGCCTATTCTGTCCATTCTGTTTCGCGCCCTTGACCACAAGCTAGCACTTCTGACTACTCTCACTCCACTGCGGTCCCTGTGTAAACTTTCGTTTCGCTTCTTGGGCAAGAGCGATTTTGGCTCCAGCCTGCTCTGCCACTACTGCTCTTTCTGCCACTTGCGCGTACATGGCTCCTTGCAGTCCGGCCATGCTTACATCCCGATACAGCTCCGGTTTTAGGCCCTCCAGGAAACGCTCGATTTTTAGAGCATCCGTGCTCACCATGTGGGAGGCGAACCTTGATGGTTGTTCAAACTTTCTGATGTATTCGGCCACAGTCATCCCTCCTTGTTTGAGGTTGATGAATTTGCTCATTCGCTGGGCTCGAACTGAGGCAGTATAGTACTTGACTCTGAACAGCTCCTTGAAGTGGTCCCAGCTCATGGTGGCGATATTCTCAATAACCTGGATAGTGTCCCATCAGTACCCGCGCTCTCCTAAGTAGCAACGTGGAACAAAGCACCTTCTCCGCTTCTTGGATTCGGCTGTAGTGGAACATGCTTTCAATGGTCCTTATCCAGTCATCAGCTGTAGTTGAATCAGTCGCGTCCTCAAAGGTCGGTGGGTTCAGCTTGCGGAACCTTTCTCCCACTAATTTCGCTCTTTCAGCCTGGGAAGGCCCATCATTCCTTTGCCCTTCAGTGTGGCGCTATTGAATTAGCTGTTGGATCTAGGCGGATTGCTGACGGACTAGTTCGGCCAGCTGGAGGATGGTTGCATCTCGGGTGTCTGTAGGGGCTGGGTTTTCCTATCTTGGTCAGCGCCCCCACTACTCTCACCCCTAGTTCTTACCATGGTTTCTGTTCTATCCTGTCAGTCCCTATAGCCAATAAATTTATGCAACATCGAAATTCATAACATCGTAAAACTTACAGGCAAGGCTGCTTTCCCGCTTTTGGGTGTGTGTACATGGACAGTCTGCAGACCCTGTGACCGAAGCTTTGATACCACCTATAATGATCCGCTACCTATTCTACGTTATCCTACGCGCCTTGTAATTGGGAAAACACTGAAATTACGCATAAAATTTTTCATTTCCTTTTATATAAAGGAGATCATTCGTACACGACAAACATTACATTTCCAAAATCCTAATTACATGGGAAGTGTATCTAACGGCACAGCAAAAGAGTCCTATGCACCCGGCCTCACAGGTCGTCATCCATACACACACTTCCACCCCAAAAGTCGCTGGAAGCTTCAAAAGGCAGGCATTGCCTTCAAAAGCGATCACGTACCGTGGTCACTTGCACCTACAACACTAACATAAGGAGTGAGCTGCCAGGCTCTGTAAGTAGAAATTACGCATGATATGCACGTATCAGTCCCCCGCAAAGACAATCCACGCCAATGCATTTAATACTCATACTCTTTTCACTCAGGGCCCTCGGCTAATTTTACTATGCACCACAATGATCTCACGTCCATTTAGGACAAATACGACAGCGGTCCATGCCGGATGGCCATACCCTAGGATGCACATCATTCCCCTAGGTCTCCATATGTACCCTATCGTCCCCGCTGCCGGCGGTCGCTCACACTGGTACCCTACGCTGAGGTTGCCTACACCAGGGATTCCCCCTGTGTCGCTTATACCCTCACGTCGCATCCTCCAGGTCGCCCCTATCGCCACGGGCATTGCCCAATCATAAATCATTATACA
Organism: Craterostigma plantagineum; assembly: GCA_027422505.1. Lineage (NCBI taxonomy): Eukaryota > Viridiplantae > Streptophyta > Magnoliopsida > Lamiales > Linderniaceae > Craterostigma > Craterostigma plantagineum. The sequence goes on from JAPQWV010003513.1 coordinate 36,948, forward strand.
TATACATATATATTACGACGATGCTCAACGCCGCCCTGGTGGCATAGAAGAGCAGCCCCGACTCAACTGCGAGTCGACAATAAATGCCCATATCGGCAAGTATTAATCGCGTAAAACGACATATAATATGCCTACTCAGCTCATACAACCCATCCCACATGTGATCGTGCATGGTCGTGAATATGCAATGTGAACTCATGCCAGTTATATTTACCATATGAAAACACATCAATAGATTCACACAATCAGGTAAGCACCGAGGCACAGAGTCATATAATTTAGGCACGTACAGACAAGTTATGTGTTGTAGTTGAATTTTCACTTACCCGTCGTCTGTAGATTACTAACTACTGACCCGTCGAATAAATCTTGACCTTAGGCATAAAATATTAAATGTCAGTACGCTATTTTAAATTTATTTGATCAGCTAAGTACTCGAAATTTCTAAGTGTTGAAATATTATTTCTAACGTTGTATTTGAAATGTAATTATTTGGAAAGAGTTCGTTGACGTTAATTCGTGAAAACTCAAGACTCGTGAAGTTTGTGAAATCCGTGAACTAGTCAGACCCCCTCAATTCGCTAAGTAGTTCTTACTCTCTCATGGTTCGCGAATTCAACCCCTCTTATGTATAATTCGTGAACCCTATTTAGCCTAGAAAAGTTCTTAGTTCATGAGCTAGTTTAACCCGTGAAAACCCCAAATTCATGAAACTTAGTTCGCCAAATCGGGATTCGCCAAATTTACCCTAAGTTTCCCGATTCTATCATGTCTTGCCTAGTTCAAAGTGCCTCTACTTATGGCTCGTGAAGTGATCATGACATGTGAACCTTTAAATTTGCCAAGTGCCTATTTCACGAATTCTATCTCTTCTTATCCTACCTTGCGAATTCCCTAAACCCTAATTCGTGTAGCATCAATTCGCCAACCTACCCCAATTCGCGAAATATATCTATCATCTCGTGGTTCGCGAATTGGTTTCACATTCTCACAACCCGAAGTTCTTCTTCTCACATTTTCATTTCACGAATTCTTAGGGTCCGTGACTTATCCAAGTCATGGCGCGCCACAATTCGCGAACTATCTCTCTTCGTGAATTCCCTAAACCTAACACGGGGTTCGCGAAATGCTCTACACTCACGATTCGCAAGCTTCATCCTTATTTCACCCAAATTCGCGAACTACTCTACTTCGCACATCTCCTCTATTTCGCGAGCTACTAAGGTTCTAAATTGATTCGCGACTTGCTTGGAGTTCGCCATCTAGGGTTCGTCAACTAGTTCAATTTGTGAAACTAACCACTCAATTCAAGAAGTGCTTCTTTTGGTTCATAGTTCGCGAGGTTCATGGGTTCGCCAGTTTTTACCCTAGTTCGCGAAATGGCATCCAAAAAGACCCGTGAAACTCTTGTCTTCACAATTCGAATTGCTACACAATTCGCCAAACTTATCCCCGACTTTCGCGAGTCCTATCAATGCTGGCCTAGTTCGCGAACTCTTAGGTTCCTACTCCAATTCGTGAAGTCTCATGTCGCGAGTCCCTTCCACTTAAACACTCGGAGTTCGCGAAGTTGTCATCTTACTTATGCCTTAATTCGTGAAATACCAAAAGATCATAATCCGCAAACCCTAGTTCGTGACCTTTCCAATTCGTGACTTGCTTTCCTTAGTTCGCGGAGTGACCATAGGATAGTAATTCGTGAAACCCTTGTTCCCTTACCCTTATGGTTCACGAATCCCACACCTTGCGGCACTTAAACAATTTTTAACACCTAAAAATGCTAAGAACTTCGATCTAAAAGTACCTTTTTCCAAGAACCGTATGAATATTATAAGAACATCAAAACCCTAAAATTGAAGTTGGTTAAAATACAAGTTTAAGCAGATTTCGAGTGATGCTCAGATCCTAGGCATGCTAAATCCAAACTTGGAACTTAAAATTATAACAAGATTATACCTTCTCCTAGCCAGAGTTCGAATTTCTCCACCTTCTTTTTATCTTCAACGTTTGTAAAGTGAGAAGTAACTTTTGTTCTTTCACTTCACCATACACCTTGGGTTTGCTAATAAAATAAAATAATAAAAATATCTTAGGTATGGTGGATGGGACTTAGTTGACGTGAATATCTATCCTATAATTTAGGGAACTTGTTTCTAAAGTTGACCTCCCATGGTTTGGGCCTAAATTTAAATTCAATGCTAGCCCAATTGTAACCACTAGCCCCAATTCCTATTCCTATTAGTATTATTACTTCATCTTCTTCATTCTATATTTGCGAAAATTCTTATGTAAGTAAGATGTCACGAAGGCAAATAATTAAAATGCACCATATTTATTAAATCGTATAGGCATCATTATCGCACGAAATTCATAAGGTCACCTATGCATAAAATCAATGCACCAGATTTCACCTCAAGACCAACCCCAAGTTAACCTTTTCGGTCTAAGGTTCACGCAGACTACTACAGTCAATCGATCGATCAAGGACAATCCAAGCGTGTGATCTTTCAATTACGAGTCATTGTCCAAATACAGATAATCCTCTGATTCATCTTGTATCATTGTCACGGGCTCCCACTTCTGAAGTGAACGGTTGGCACAAACGTATTTGACCCATCGACAAACAAGTCATACTTGTCGATCCAGTCACCCTACTGGAGACTTAGACTTGTGGGCTAATTTTAATATTGTAGTATCTCAGCTTACTGGTGCCCCTCTCTGTCCCCACAGAATCAGTAATTGAACTGCCAGTATTTGGTTTTATTAATTTCTCTTATTCACCCAGACTGCAAGGTGAAATCTTTGGACTAATTAATAATTTGCCTTTTAATTTATATCGAATAATAGATCAGTTTTGAATAAAATCATTCCATTAATAGAAGTGATCAAATTACATCACTTATGCCCTCGTACACCCAGTCCTCGTACAGCATCTAGGGCATATACCTCAACATAAATCTGCATACACGTTCTATCTGGTTGTGGAGATTTCGTGTACTAATTATGTGCTTAAGTGAATTATGTGAAATTTACTGCATTTAATTATGTGCCATTTGGGTGACATCTAACTTGTTTGGGAATTTTCGAAATGTAGGATAAGAGAGATCGAGGTCATAGTACTAGTAAGAATAGGAATTGCGCTAATGGTTATAGTTGGACTAGAATGGAATGCAAATGTAGGCCAACAAATCCTTAGAGATTATTTTGGAAAACAAGATTCCTTAACATAAGGAAATTCACATCAATAAATGTCTAATCCACCATACCTTTGATAGTTTAAAATATCTTAAAACATTTTTTTTTTTGGAAAAAGCCCTATATATATAAATGAAGAAGAAGAATGTACATGCGTGATTGAAAAACACCACAGCTACCACGCAACACGCCACAAACGTCGAATGGCCGCCGTCTGCAAGGCATACCTAGTAGACGTGCCAGTCAAACGCAGACAACACAAATCAATAACACAAGCAACAAGATGCTCAGGTGTAGTCGTAATGCCCTCCCGCCAGCGCTTATTGCGAGCAAGCCAAATGCGGTAAACCAGCGAAGCAAGCAGGTGTCGAGACGCCAAAAGCAGTAGATGCGTACCCCTCCACCGTCTAGCAGCCCAGGCAAGCCCCTGAGTC
>JAPQWV010003514.1:0-40511 GCA_027422505.1 Craterostigma plantagineum
AATAAAATCCAGATAATAAAATAATTATAAATTATACTGGAACAGATCATCAGACCATTAGTGTCAGAAAGATTATCACTCTCCTGAGACATAAAGTATAAGCACCGTACGCAAAGCTTGTAATTCCAAATCAGTCAAACAACATTGTAGTTAGTAAAATGATATTGTAATTAGTTACTTCATCTCGAGCTTCTCAAGGCTTTTCCTACCCTTTTGACCGTACAAACACACAGACGCACATAAAGTTGATTAGATTCGTAGTCATCCCTTTACCCTTTGGGTTCCATGATTAAGGGCAGCCTAGAACATTCTAGGGAAAATGTCATTAATATTGGATAAGTTATAAACCAAGAAAGCACACTTATATATATATATAACAAAATTATAAAATAAGTAAATGAGGAGGTACCGACCACTCGTTAAAAATTAACATGTCTGGTCACGACATTTGCGTTATGATTGTATTTAAATATAGAGTATCAATCATTCACGGATAAGAATAACGTCCAAATGATGTAATGAAACGCATATTCGACAATGATTCATATACTTCAGTATTAAATAGTATATGAGCTCTCGTACAATTACGTCATAAACCAATATAAAATGGTACATTTCCTCGTATTAAGTCGGAAAGAGAAAGGGTATTCGAATTCTATTTAAGTCCAGGCAAATGCAAACGCTGGAAAAGACGAGAAAAAAAAGAGAGCGAACAAAGAGAAAAAAATAAGAAATTTGATCTTTATTTAACATTGGGTCGTTACACAAAATACCCTTCGTAAAAAACTTGTAATTTAGTACCCTATCAGTATTATTTTATATGTAGGTACCTAACAGAATAATTTTTTTGCAGATAGATACCCGATCCGGCGCAGGTACGCCATACAACATATTTGGGTACCCTATATCAACGTATTGTGGTATATATATGTTTAGAAAATGATACGCCGTATTAGCACATTTAGGTACGCCCAATTTACACATTAGGTATGCCGTACAAACACATTAGGTACATATATCAACGTGTTATGGTATGCATTACACATACGGGAAGGTACGACATAACTGAAGAGACTGCTACAAATTAAATAGGGTACCTATATGTAAAAAATTTCTGATGGTACTATCTGTAAGTTTTTATTGAAATATGTATTTAAGTGTAGATTCCCATCCATCTATTAAGTTTTTCGAAGTAAAGAGAAAAAGACATGTAACCGTTGCGACAGTGTGCTGTGTGATTCCACGTGGGCCCACAACGGGCAGGTGATTGGGCATTCACATGCTCATTGCTCTAAGAGCTGTCTCATGGACCCCACCACCACTTTGCATTCTTTTATTACATACCTTTTTTCTATTTAATTATAGACCCTCCGAATGTTTTATTATCACAAATACCCCTAACCTTATCAATAATCCACTGCCAGCCAGCCCAATACACACACATACACACACACTGCGTAGTATTAAAAACCTCCATAATAGAGATAGGCTACTGCATATTTTTCCTCACTTTAGCTGATAAAGAACAGAGAGAGAGAGAGAGGGAGAGAAAAAGAAAGGGAAAGTAAAGAAAGAGAGAGAATCATAAGAGATAAGATGGCGAAGGAGTTGAGCGAAGAAGGGCCAGTACACCACGCGGCAGAGACTACGTCGAGCCACCGCCCGCACCGTTCTTGGGCGTCGGCGAGCTCTCTAAGTGGTCCTTTTACAGAGCTCTCATAGCCGAGTTCATCGCCACCCTACTCTTCTCTACATCACCGTCGCCACCGTCATCGGCCACAGATACTCAACGCCGCCGACCCGTGCAACGGCGTCGGGCTCCTCGGCATCGCATGGGCCTTCGGCGGGATGATCTTCATCCTCGTCTACTGCACCGCCGGGATCTCAGGTACTATTATATATTACTTCTAGAAACTGAACGATGCTTTTGTTAGAGAGAGACTGTTTTATCGTTCCTTACATATAGCAGTGTTGTGTTGCTATCTTTTCCTTAGGCGGTCACATAAACCCGGCGGTGACCTTCGGCTTGTTCCTAGCGCGAAAAGTGTCCCTTATCCGCGCCGTCTCTTACATGATCGCACAGTGTCTCGGAGCCATCTGCGGTGTTGGGCTGGTCAAAGCCATCATGAGGAACCTTACACAGACTCGGCGGCGGAGCGAACACCGTTGCTCCAGGTTACAACAAGGGCACGGCCTTGGGAGCTGAAATCATCGGCACTTTTGTCCTTGTCTACACCGTTTTCTCCGCCACTGACCCCAAGAGAAGCGCCCGTGATTCTCACGTCCCTGTAAGAGCTGCTGAACCACACCGTATTTTATATATCATATAAAGCATTTCTTTCCCTATGCATCTTTTTGTCTGCTTGCTAGTTTAGTAATGAAATGATATGTATTATATGGTTTTTTTTTAGGTGTTGGCTCCGCTCCCAATAGGTTTTGCGGTGTTCATGGTTCACTTGGCAACTATTCCGATCACTGGGACTGGGATTAACCCAGCTAGGAGTTTCGGCGCTGCTGTGATCTTCAACAACGGCAAAGCTTGGGATGACCATGTAAGTTTTTATTATTACCCACCAAATTTGAGTTCTTGCAACTTAGTATTTGTTAGCTAACTGACGACTTTGTTTACTGCAGTGGATATCTGGGTGGTCCGTTTGTGGTGCATTGGCAGCGGCGATATACCATCAGTACATATTGAGGGCTCAAGCTGCCAGGCTTTGGGATCATTTAGGAGCAACCCCAGAAAACTGAATGAATGAGTTTGTGAATCGTTGTGTGTGATGAAATGGTTGATGAGATTGTTCTCTCCTTTTTTTATTTTTCCCCTCCTGTTTGCTTTTCTTTCTTTCGTGCTTGTATTATTAAAATATTCAGAGAGAGCAAGCTTCTTTTCTTTCATGTTAATTATGAGTTTTTACTTTTTCCCTCTTTTTTCACCCTAAAAAATCATATCTTTTATCTTGTGGCTGTGGTTTGAGCTGCTGCTTTAGCATGCGACAAGAAATGTAATGATGTGTGTTCTGGTTCTGATACTGTTCTCACTTCTCCATTGTCTTTCTCTCTCTCTCTTCTCCAAGTGTATTGTTTTTGAAAGGGTAATAGTAATGATAGAAAAATATTCTGTATATCACTTGTGAATAATACACGTACATTTATACAATAATACTAGCCTATTGTAGGAAACTAAAGATATTCAATTATTACAATAATGATATAATTCCTATAATTAAGGCTGATATTATAATCCATAATCAAGGGATAATCCCGTAATCCTAGGGATCGTAACACTCCCCCTCAAGTTGGAGCGTGTATGTTTAGGACGCTAAACTTGCTCAGAAGAGAGTGAAAGGATGACGAATTTAGAGGTTTCGTGAATATATCAGCAAGCTGGCAGTTTGAGGAAACATGAGTAGTCTCTATGGCTCCGGATTGAATATGCTCCCTGATAACATGACAGTCAATCTCTATGTGTTTCGTCCGTTCGTGATAAACCGGATTGGATGCAATATGTAGAGCAGCTTTGCTATCGCAGAATAACTTTGCTGGTTCAGGATGTTGTATATGCAAGTCATCCAAAAGTATCTGCCAAGCAAGTTCGCATGTTATGGAAGCCATGGCACGATACTCTGATTCCGCCGAAGATCTTGAAACCGTTGTTTTTTTCTTGGTCTTCCATGAAATGAGTGCTCCTCCAAGAAAAACACAATAGCCAGTACGGATCGTCTCGTGATTGAACATCGAGCCCAATCTGCATCGCAAAATCCCTTTAGAAGCAAATCTCCCCTTGATGGGAAATGAAGTCCTTGACCGGGAGCATTTTAAGATATCGTAACAGATGATAAACAGCATCCATATGTGGCTTTCTTGGTTCTTGCATAAATTGACTTAGGATGTGCACTGAATAACTAATCTCTGGTTTGTGATAGTGAGATAAATAAGTCGTCCGACCAGTCTTCTATAAGCAGATGGATTCTTCAATAAGTCTCCTTCTGTAGGTAGAAGTTTTATATTTTCCTCCATTGGTGTAGACACCGGTTTGAAACAAGTAATCCTGCTTCATCTATTATTTCAAGAGCATACTTACGTTGGGATATAATATCCCGCTGTCTGATCGAGCAACTTCAATGCCAAGAAAGTAGCGCAATTGACCAAGATCTTTAATCGAAATTTAGTATGAAGTGAAGTCTTGAGCTCATCAATCGCATTTGCATCATTGCCTGTTATGATCATGTCGTCCACATAAATAAGCACTGCTGTAAAAAGAATTACCAGATACCTTTGTGAAGAGTGAGTAGTCAGCCTTCGATTGAGTAAAACCGTTTCTTGAATAGCAGCAGAAAACTTGTAGAACAAACTCGAGACGCTTGTTTAAGCCCATTAATGATTTGTTGAGTCGACATACCATAGGTGGTCTCCCCCTGTCGATGATAACCCGGAGGTAATTTCATATATCTTCTTCGAGTAAATCACCATGGAGGAATGCATTCTGAACATCTAGTGGTGAAGGGACCAATTTCGAATAGCCGCACGGCGAGTAAACAACGAACAGTGGACATCTTTGCTACGGGAGCAAATGTCCTTTGTACTTGTAATCGATCCTTCTTTGAGTAAAGCCTTTGCCTACCAAACGAGTTTATATCGCTCGACAGTTCCATCAGAGTATATTTGATCTGTATACCCACTTGCATCCTATGGGTCGGTGACCAAGAGGAAGAGGTGTGAGTGTCCAAGTCTGGTTTTGTTCGAGTGCTTGTAATTCAGCTGCATAGCCTCTTGCCACTTTGGTCTATCACTGCTTCTTCATAAGTCTCGGGTTTCACCAGTGAAGTAATAGAACAAACAAATTGCGATATCCCTTTGAAAGTTGTGCATAGGAAATATATCGAGATAAAGGATGATGCGTACCTGACGGGGAAGAGGACTGACTGGGAGCAACCTTGGTCGTATGGTAAAGATGAAAGTCTCGAAGTGTAGCATTAGGTTGTTGATAGGGTGGAACGACGGATATCGGCTTGTGGTGGCACATCTATGTGGTCTGAGGCAGGCTCGGTTAAAGTATTTGAAGATGGCGGTAATGGGGAAGATGAGCTCAACATTGAGTGAGTCCGTAGTATGTGTGGGGTTTGAGTCGTCTGTTGTGTGTGGTAGTGGAAGGACAACTGTATCATCTTGATGTTCCTGGGGATTAGTATGAAAAGGAAAAACATGCTCATAAACACAACATCTCGAGAAGAGAACGCCTTATGAGAAATGAGGTCGTAACTTTGTAACCCTTTTGGCCAACGGATATCCTATGAATATGCAACGACGAGCCCTTTGATCAAACTTGATGAGGGGTGAAGGTTGGTGGCATAGCATAGACACCCAAAGGTTCGAAGATGTGTATATATGGGTGGCTTATTATGGAGAAGCTCGTATGGTGATTTAGAAGAAAAAAGGGAGTAGGCAGACGGTTGATCAAGTAGCACGCCGTTTGAACACTCTCCCCAAAAACTTCAACGGCAAGTTCGCTTGAAAACGAAGGGCTCTTCCTACATTTAGAGATGACGATGTTTTCTCTCGACTACCCCATTTTGTTGAGGAGTTGATGGACATGAATGGATGGAAAACGATTCCCTTTGAATCTAAATAGAGGTCTCAATGAGATGAATTCGGCACCGTTGTCTGCTCTAAGAATTTTAACACGGCGTTGAATTGTGTTTCTACCCAAAGAGATGAATGATTGTAAGATTCCCTGTGTATCAGACTTGAAACTCATGAGATGTATAAATCAAAGGGTGCACGAGAGGAAATTGAATAGATGGAAAAGATAAACGAGTTTGCTTAGCTAAAGGACATACTTCGCAAACATGCTTGGAATCAAAAGAAAATTATAGGATTAGATTTACTAAGAGCTTGAATTGGGCCGGCTGAGTGGTGACCTAGCCGTTGGTGCCAAAGATGGGGTTGTTTTGGATAGTGGTGGGCCAATTTTGGGTTCGAGTCTTGGGTAAGATAGTAAAGACCATTATGTTGCTTGCCCAGGCCAATCGTTTCCGTTCGTAGCGTCTGCACAATACAAAAATCGAAGCAAAACTCACTATACAATTCAGCGCTCGAGTTAGTGTACTGACTGATAGCAGATTAACTTTGACACTCGGAACCTTAAGAACTCCATCCAATTTAATATCAGGTGAAAATAAAATGACCCAATTTCCTTAATAGGTGCCTGTCCACCGTTTGGAAGACCAATATAGCCATCCCTAACATACTCCTTGAATAGATAATTCAATCGAGGAAGCCACGTGATCTGTGGCTCCGCTATCAATAACCAAACGTAAAATGAATGGTCGAATCGATGGATGGTTTGATTTACCGTAGTATTTGCCAAAATGTTGTAAGTTACCATCACTTGTTTTCGGATCACGCCATCAACTTGTGTATTCGTCAGTGTGAACCTGGGCCCTCGTCAACATGTGTAGTCACCCTTTGTTCCCTCAAACGGTTGCATTGTTTGCACTAGCGAGAGTCGACTATATGGTTTCACATTCTTGCCATGAAAACTTATGACCAATAGGAAAGCCATGTAGATAGAAGCACTTTTCAACGCTATGATTATCACGGTTGCAATGAGAGCAGTGTAAGTGTGACCTTGTTTCTGAGCTGGTTTGGTTGAGTGTAGCATTGCTTTTGTTGACGATCATGGATGGTGATTCACGTTCATACGACTGAGAGAAACCTCGACTTGCTTCTCTTGTTGAAGGATAAGTGAATAAACTCGTCGCACATCTGGTAGAGGTTGCATACAAGATTTGTCACGAGCCGTTGCATAACTGTCGTTTAGACCATCAAGAATTGCATCACCTTCCTTTTCATCTCGTTGATTGAGTTTTTCCAATCCTCCACATGTGCACGATAGCGTCTCGTGATAAGACGACAGTTCATCCATAACGCTTTGAGTTTTGTGAGTAATTAGAGACAGATTGTGCCCCTGTCGATGCTCCACAATACTTGCTGATTGATAAATTCTAGAGTCGTTATTGACAGAAACGCTCTCGTAGATCAGCCCAGACCTCTGCTGCAGTTTCGCAGTAGATCACCTGTTGGCATCTCTAGGTGAAGGAATTTAATAACATCCAAGATTAGGACCATGTCGTTGCATCTTTTCCACGCCTCAAAGGTAGCGTCTTTGGAGAAGGTTCTTGACCGATCTGTCACGAACCGATTGTTCTTAGCACTTAGCTAATTTGCATGGCACGACTCCATGTCCCGTAGTTGTCTCCTTCGAGTACTTTGGAAACAAGTATCATACCCGATGATCCGAGTGGTGTAAATTGTAGGTATCCGAAGTATCAGATGATGGTGGTGGTGGGCTAGTCGTCTCCCATAGTCTTGGAAGGATAGCGGAAGCGTTTGCGTGTATTAGAGTCACCAAGAACAGTGCTCTGATACCATGAAAGGGTAATAGTAATGATAGAAAAATATTCTGTATATCACTTGTGAATAATACACGACATTTTATTACAATAATACTAGCCTATGAGGAAACTAAAGATATTCAATTAATTACAATAATGATATAATTCCTATAATAAGGCTGATATTATAATCCCATAATCAAGGATAATCCCGTAATCCTAGGGATCGTAACAGTTTTCTTTCTTTGCTACCTAACCTGACCTAACTTCAATTATTGCATGGACACATTTATGCATTAATCGACACAATAATCTGTCGTAAAAACGTATAATTGAAAGTTCTTGGAATGATGAAAATGGGCAATAGGATCCAAAGTTCTTAGCGATAGAACACAGCATTGCCATTGCCAAATATGGAATAAGAGTCAGTCTAATGCGCATATACATGATATATCTCATCGATCACATGGATTATGATGGAGAAAGACAAAATTCAATCTGTATCGCCACATTGGTGGTTTGATGGGTCTCACAAATAAAAATGCCAGGCGAGGAGGCTTGTTGTTGTTCCTTCACCGGGCCGGGCCGGGCCGATCTCTAGTAAAAAGTACAGAAGCATTCATTGGGCCAACCATGTACGAAAGCCTTCAATTACAGAAGAGTTCGCAGATAAGGAAAACGCAAATAAGTATATACTCCACTCACCATAGAAGGTAGAAAGTAGAGAAGTTACGCTTTCTTTTTTTCCCGCTATTCAATATTATAAAAGGCAGTTGATGGAGCTCAGAGACGAAGAACCTCTGCTGTGTAACTTCGTACCGGCGCGCGAGGGGGCACTTTTGTCATTCAAACGTCGCAACGATTTTGACGAAGCAATTTCACAACACCTGGCAATTTACAAACGATCGGTTTCGCTTTCATTCCAAGATTGGGTATTTTGATTTCCCCCTTCATTATTTCGTGGAATATTTTTCATTGTGTGGAAAACATAAACAAAACAAAAATTATTTTACGAAGCGATTTCACGGCAACGAATACCTCAACAAATCAATCACTACAGCACCTATCCTTCAAAATGCCACTCAAAACACACTACGACCGTCGTTGGTTCTGCGCTGGCCTTTCATCAACGTTTGAGTTCTCCCTACTGCTAAACCCTCCCCGTCTTCCTTGCCCGGGATTCTCGCCTCTCTGCCCTCGATCAACCAAAGGGTGGCTTCGAAACCCTGCCGAGCTTGGTGGGCCCACCGAAGGTTCTGAAGATTCCTTTTTCTTGTATCGATTGAACTCCCCAATCGTTGGCCTTTGCCCAGCAGATTCATTGGTCGGTCTTTGTGAACTAAAAACACCATAGCCTTTGCTTGGTGAAGAAGCATTATGAGCTTGGCTGGGCTGGCTTGCCCTTCTCGAGACTGTGTATCAATATCATATTGTGGGCCCTTGGCTCGATCTAGTGGTTGATTGCTCCTTGCGTATCTATTCTCCATCTGACGTATAGGATTCACCGTTTGCTTGTAAGAATCTGATTTGTATGGGCCAGATGGGCTTGAGTAGTGAGGTTCTCATGGTTTGAAGGTTCATTCGCTTCGTCGAATATGTCTTCTATGTCTTCTGTGTCATCATCTTCGTTGGAAACGACCCACTCTGAGTTGTCCGTCTGATTAGCATCTTCAACTATGGCGTTTGTTGGAGCTTTCTTTCGTGACCCTTTAACTGGGCCGAACTTGATGTGCCTGACGACAATGAACGCCTGTTTCACTTCGGACTTTTGTCCTGTTTTCTCGGTTGCCAGAGTCTTTCCGCCCATTACTTCACCTTCCAGGATAGAGATGTCTTCGATCTGATGAAAGCACGAGTTAAATAAAACAAATCAGTCAAGAACTCAAAGGGGTTTGGGATGTGCTTTTAAAAAGGAATCGATCTTACCAAGGCGAGGAAATGAGTTAACAATGATTCCAATTCCCCAGGTTTTGTAGGTTCGTTTTTACGTTCCATTGCTGTACACTGCCGAGCACCAGGAAATAAAATGAAAACCAGTCTTCTCAGTTGAAGAATGGATGATTTACGTCGCTCAGAAGACAGGCGACTGATAAAAAGGGAAAGATATAAAGGACAGAGTACCTTGACTCGAAAGCCACCTTCCAGGAGTCTCTTGACGTTATCTGCTTTCATTTTCAAATCGGTTTTACTCTGGAACCAACAGGCCATTTGAACAGTACATGATATATTCACGAATAGAATTTGAGAAAAGCATGAACTGATATCAATTATGCAATTGTGAGATGAAAAATTCCACTGTTATACAGCCGTTAAATATGGATGATATGTTAAAATAATGACAAACAGCTCTCTGTCTTTACTATCATAGTCGAGGATTATATATAGCAACTTAAAAATAGAGTTAATGGCAGCAAGAATTTACAATTTTTGCAGTAAACCGGACTTCTTTGAAAGCTCCCGACTTCAGAGTGGTCTGCGGCGAAACATTCAATTGAAGACTTAGCGCGCAAAATCATAACAAATTACATGCAAAGGTCGTATCATGTCTCTAGTTGCTTCGTCAAGACACAACAGTAGTGAACAATATCACATTATACATAAAATAAGAAATAATAATCGACCTTGTTTTTTGCACGTTCCTTATCCCTCAATTGCTCGAGGTACTTCTCTTTGTGGTAATCCATAATTTTGCAGACAGGTGGTTTTGCGTTGCTATCAACCTGCAAAATCCAAGTGACAATGTCACAACTAAGCTCCATTCAAGCTCTTCCTCTACTCCAACCATTACCTCAACCAAATCCAATTCCAGGCTTTTCGCACGCCCCATTGCTTCAAGCAAAGGTACAACACTATGACCTGCAGATGCATGTCGGGAAACAACCCAATAATGGCGAAATGTAAGGAGCTACGCATAAAACATGTTCTCCAACTCAATTCAGAGTTCAGACGAAACAATACGTACGCGAATCATAGATCTCAAAATCCCGAACACCCCCACGTCACAGATAGCAAATTATACACACGCACGTACCTTCGTCAGTAACAAGTCGAATGAATGGAGTCGTAATTTGATGATTCAATTTAGGTTCGCCAGATCGCTTCTCTTGTTTCTTTGGCTTCGCCTGAAACAAACTACCCACAGATCATCACCGCTCACATAAAATCCACCGTAATCTCGGCAACCCAAAATCGGTACACACGCAACTGAAATTACCTTAGCTGCCGCTGCATAAAACCTGACATTAGAGAAAAATCCCAACGCGCTGTTGTTTTCAACGTAATTAGAGACGTCAAAAACGGGAACAAGGATGCTCGAAGAAATTCGATGGTTGGCAGCACAGAAACCCTGATTCGGAATACAGTATCTGCAGACATACAGATTCAACTTCGACTTCAGCTGCCTCACCCCATTCCATAAAGCCATTTTTAACAAAACTCTCCTATCGATGAACTGAGACGACGGTCAAGGGCTCAAAACCTTGATTAAACCATTGCTGGGAAAAAAGTGACGTGAAGCGCCGCAAGAACATTGTTAATTGGGCTTTTGTTGGGCTGAAATATTGGTTAATGGGCTCAGCTATTCATTCGTAATTTTTTATTTTACAGAATATATAGTACATATAGTGCATTAATCAATGATAATTTGGAACGGTCTTCTCCAGACAATATACACACACATTATGAACTCAACAAACAAGGACAGACTCCTCATTTACTCAAATCCCATCAAAACTTTCTCGTACCCCAAGAAGGCCCCAATCTCTGCGAATTTAGCAAGGGACAACTGCTTGAACAGTAAACTATTTAATGATTTTTCTTAAAATGTAATAAAGATTGAAAATTGGAGATGATAAACAAACCAGCATTTCTTCTTAAGCTCGTCTTTGTTCAAACGAAGCAGAAAGAGAGAAAGAAGCTGCCCTTTCTTCTACCCTCTTGAGCATTCGTAGTAAAATCCTCGCCTTTCAAGAAATATAAAGAAAGATCGTATCTTTACGAAAACCACACCACTTTTTCGGTTCAGCTTACCTTTCTCGAGCAGAACATTAGGTGAGTGGAAAGATTAATTAGGAGAAAGAAAGCAAAAAAAGAAAAAAAAAACATGGGCTGTGTAGCGTCAAGGCTAGAGAAAGAAGATGAAGTAGTGTCTATATGCAGAGAAAGGAAACGCCTGCTCAAGCTAGCCGTACAGAGTAGATATGCCTTGGCAGATTCACACTACAGATACTGCAAGTCCTTGTACGGCGTCTCGGCGGCTCTAAACCTCTTCGTCGCTCGCCACTCCACGCCGCTTTCGCCGTACTACATCACCCTCCCGCCGGCGCCTTCGCCGCCTCCGAAAGAAAACGACGTCGTCCCCGCCGCTAACCCTTTATTTCTTCAGCAAACGCCATCTCAGCCCACAAAGGAAACCGTCGCCTGCGAGCCATGCACTGCATCTACTGCAAGCTCTGTGTGTTTTTCGGAGAAGAATGAAAGGAAAGAGCATGAGAAAGCTTTCACCTTTGATTATCCGTACATGGGCACTTCTCATGCAGCACGATGCCTTCCTCCTCAGAGGGACTTTGGTGGTTGGGATTTCTTCAACCCTTTTACGGACGTGGCGAGGGAAGATATATTGAGTGCCTACGATAAGATTTCTGAAGAGGATTTAAAGGCTGTAAGAGAAAAGGAAGGTATCCCAGATCTTGAAGATGACGAAGAAGTGGAGATAGTAGAGAATGAGAAAAAAGTTTTACTGGGTAAAGAGAAAGTAAACTCTATTGAGGAGCATAATGAAAACTTACCTGAGGTTGTGGCCGAGGATATGAACGTCGCTGGTATGAGCCTTGAAGAGGAAGTCCACGGTGGTTGGCCGTCACTGATACGCCGGTGAGAGGCAGAGAGCTCTTGGAGGCTTTGAGGGACATTGAAGACCATTTCATAAGGGCTTATGATTCTGGCAAGGACGTTTGCAGAATGCTAGAGTGCAATAGGGTCCATTTGCTCTCCAACCTCGAGGAACTGAAAGGTGAAATCTTTGATATGCTTTTTCTTACACGTCGGCTTAGAAATGGGATTTCTTTCATCAAGATGATGATGTCTTTATCTTACAGAGAACTCGACGAAGTTGATCCAATCTGTTACATGGCGCTCTGCTTCGTCACGCTCGTCGTCTTGTAAGAGTTTAGTTGCCTCCGGTTCGAAAAGCACTTCGACGTGGTCAGAATGTAGCAACGATTTGTTCGAGGATTACGGAGGAATGGTTTCGCGGCAGCCATTCTCTTACATTGGCAAGGTTGTACGCCTGGGAAAAGAAACTATACAAAGAAGTCAAGGTAATGTGTAATGATTTCTGAATTAGTTTCCACAGTTCTTGCAATGAATTGAGTTTATGGGCATCTATTAGGATGGAGATAGCATTCGATTAGTATACGAAAGGAAATGCAATCAGCTTAAAACCCAAGATGCACGAGGAGGCGATGGTCTTAACGCGGATAAGACAAGAGCAGCTGTTAAAGATTTATACAGCAGGATCCTTGTGGCCATTCGTACTGCTGAAACCATCTCAAATCAAATCGAGAAGCTTCGAGACCAAGAACTGGAACCCCAAATGAAAGAATTACTTCAAGGGTGAGAAAAAAAATTAATCTCACCTGTATGTCCTAAAGTAAGAATTTCATTACCTAGCTTCCTTATGTTGCCGTTCCTCTGTTTTGTGAAGGATGGCGATAACCTGGAAAATCATGTTGGAATCTCACGAAATTCAGAACAAGATTATGTTTGAAGTGAAAACTTTCACCTGCCCGTCTTACGGCAAATTCTGCAACGAGTCTCATAGGCTCGCCACGCTTCAGCTGCAGATTGAGCTTATGAATTGGCACGATCGCTTTAGAGCGTACGTAGCAGCTCAGAAGGAATACATCGGCGCTTTATATGGATGGCTGTCCAAATTTGTAGCGCCTGAAGTTGAAGTTTACTCGACGAGGGCAGATCTTCTTCTTTGCCTCCTCCTTTAAACCGAGCCAATGGGCCGCTGCTACTCATGGTTTGTCATGACTGGTTGGATTTCTTGAACAAGTTGCCAGATAAGTCAGTGTCGCTTGCCATAAGAAGCTGTGTTAAGGATGTTAGAGCTCTGTGGCTTCAGCAAGGCGAGGAGCAGCACCAAAAGAGAAAAGTGGACAGCATGTCAAAAGAATTAGATCGAAAGATTTCAGCCCTTCAAAAGTCTGGATTCTTGGAGTTTAGGCTTGCCGACGACGACAAGATGGAGCTAGATAATCATAGCCGTCGAGCAGAGCCTTCATCAGAGAGCGAAGATGCGCTTGACAATTTCCGAAGAAAGCTTGACCTGGAGAAGCAAAAACACAAGAAATGCATGGACGAAACAGAGAGGATAACACTAAATGGTCTGCAGACGGGATTCTCTCAGGTTTTCGAAGCCATAAAGGAGTTTTCAAGGGAGGCCTCGAAGATGTACAGTGATTTGAGTGCCTTGCAAAATGGGGATAAACCTCGGGAACCATCTTTAACAGCTGGTGACCAGCTCTTTGGAAAATGATGGTGAGTGAGATAACCAAAGAATTTGGTCAGTGTAGATGTGTTCTCTTCTCTTTCCTTTGCAGAAGTTTCAAATGTTGTGCATCAAATTTATTGAAGCAAAAAGCTTGAGACATGGTTTGTATGATGTATTTTCAGAATATTACAGGCGAAGCCATTCTACAAAACAAAGATTCTAGACAATCTTTTGTACAATGTCTGTAAATACACATCCACCGCAAGCATCATATGGCTCTTCCCAGGCCTTGGACATCATATATGTGATAAACGATGGTTCTACCTCAGGTATAAGGAAACTAAAAACTGCGACAAGAGTGCAAACTCGCTCACCACAGTGACTGGACTGTGTATTCCCATAAACGGCACAACGTCGACCTGCAGCCAGCTTTCTACCACTGAGCCCACCAATGCACCGATGACCAGCCCACCAATGGTCAAAACAGCTGCTTTCCCTGAACACAGTATAGCCCAGTAGTCAAGCCACATTTGTTGATTATCTTAGTTGTAAACTCATGAACAAGCAAGGACGAAGAGGTTCACTTTCTCACCTAGCTTGACATTTCTCTTGGTCATGAAGTACAAGGATGCCCCGAAACTCGTGGCTAGTATAAGGCCAGGAACATCATCTCCTGCGTTATTAGAGACTGAAGCTCCATTCGCATATGTTAGTACCATGAGAGCTCCATATACCCCAGCCTGCACGCCCAAGTCACTAGTGGACGGTGTTTCTATTGAGACGGGCGAATTCTTTAACCAATTTGGCACGGAAGATGTTTTAACAGCTCTTCGGGGCTTAACATCTGCATAACGAACGTTGGAGTTGACTACTTTTCCAGCTCTCCTTTGCGATAAATTCTGCATCAGCAGCATATCGTATGCCGCCTCAACCTGCATATCAAAGAATACAAGCACACATACTTTTGCACATCGTCAAACAAATTCGATTTACTGCACTAAAGCGCAGCAGCTTTATAGACCGCAGCACAAGCACAAATTGATATGAGTAAGATTTTTAACGATTGAACGAAATGCTTCGAGAAATTCGAAAGGGCAAAAATAGAACCTGAGCTACTGCTTGTTCGTCGTCTTTACAAGAAGCGATGATCGAGTTCTTAGCTCTGAGAATATCGTCGAAGGACGCTCCTTCGGACACGCCCAAAACCTTGAGAGCATTCTCCACCGACATCTCGGACGGCGCCGAGTCATCGGCGCGCGAACCGGCTTGGACCGGCCGGAATTGTATCCGGCGGGTGTACAACGCGTCCCGCGGAGCGAGTGGGCGGGTCGGAGCGGAGTGTGGCGTCACGCGCCTGTATGCAACCGGCGACAGCCGTACGGGCCGGACTGTGAGAACTGTGGTCATGGATGGTTTCTAATTGTGGGAGGTAATCGGATTCTTGTGTGGGCCGTTTCCCATCCTATTAATTTATTATTGTGAAATGCCAAGAAAAAATATCAAATAATAAGAAATAAATAAATAAATAATGATGATGATGATAATAGTTGCAACTCGAATTTGATTAATCAATTCAATCATTCATATATATATCATCATCATCATCAGATCTCAGCTTCCTTATTTGCTGTGTCTTCAGCAGTTCTCTCTGGTCTGGCCGTGTCATCCATTATTAGCTGGGATTGAAGATAAGGTACGTAAGATTCCAGATCCAATTCAAGAATCTAATCCTTTTTGCATATCTAGCTCTTGAGATGCATTTATTTTTGCCTTTGTCGCTGTTATGTTGCAGTTTTTGTCTCGGTTGTTTTGATTTTTTTTGTTATGTTTGTTATTCACGACCGTTTCCGTCCTAGGAGTTTAGCCGCTGGTGCGGCGATCGTGTGTGCCAAAACTTAAACAAAAAGTGTCTGTATAGATGTGTGCTTCAACCATTTCTGGGGATTCTGGGTAGTATGGAAGTTGAATTTGCATCATGGAGGCTGTAGACTCATGTGATTGCTTATTGCTACCCCACATACTTTCCTTTGAATTCATCTAGTTCGTAGTAGTATGGACTATGGATTTGATTTGATGTAAGGTCTCAACATACTGCGTTTTGACTTGAAGTTAGTTAGGGAGCAACTTCGGATAATTACTTGAAACCACCAACAACACACCACGTGAAATTTGAGGTGAACGTAAGACTTAGGTAGAGGACTGCAGTCCAGAGGATTGAGTTGCAGGTAATGGAAAGATGTTTGTGTATGTATCAGAAACCATCATGATTGTGAGATTCTTACTCCTAATTCCCTTGATCATCTTGTAGTACTTTCCTGATGTATTATTTGGAATTAGGATACTATCTGCAAATGAAATGGGCCAGGTCAAGTAACATTCTGTTGGCTATTCATGACTTTAATGTTTCATGTTGCATAAATGGATTTATAGGTTGAATATGGTTGCTGAAAAGAACATTGACACGGAGGAAGGAACCCTTGAAATTGGAATCGGTATGATCACGTTCACATGTACCTTCACTTCCCTCAGTTTTGAAATATTAATGAGCAAGCAGAAGCTTATGTACATGAGGCATCTTTGTCCAATTTTGTGTTTTCAATTTTCAGCTGTTGTACTAATTTGCAAGTCCTTGTGTCCTATAGCTTATGGCTTGGAATGACTTGAGACCTAATGTTGAGAATTTTGATGGCTGGAGATACTAAATTTCTTGCCGTTCTGTGAATGAATTATGTTGCTTAAGTATTTTTCTCATTTCTTGTAATGAAGAATACCGTTCATGTGGTCATGACTAATGTTTTCAGAGTATAGAACTGTATCTGGAGTGGCTGGACCTCTAGTTATCCTTGATAAAGTCAAGGTGAATGTTATATCTTGTCAGTTAATTGTTTAAAGTAATCTCTAGGTTATTCTGAATACAGGTACTGGAAAATGATCGTTTTAAATGTTTTTTTGATATGATCAGGGACCCAAGTTTCAGGAAATTGTTAACATCCGCCTAGGAGATGGAACTACACGGCGTGGACAAGTTTTGGAAGTCGATGGAGAGAAAGCTGTTGTTCAGGTGATCATTATTGAAAATTCCAACGTGATTATTATCTAAAATGAGATTGTGTAGTTAGTTTATTTAAACATTTTTGTGTTATTTTTGCACAGTATTATTTTTCATCTTTCCATGTTTTTAACCAGGTCTTTGAAGGAACATCTGGAATTGACAACAAATACACAACTGTCCAGTTTACTGGGGAGGTAAGCCATTTCACTTTTCGCAGATCGTCGGTGTTGAACGCCATACATTATCAGTTTCTGATGCGACTTGAAGCTCAAAGTTAAAACCTGATTTATGCATTTAATCCTTCTATCTTGTCCTAATAGGGATAGTTCTCTTTGTTCTACTTATATGATAAGATTCTCTTAATCTTCTATCCTTATCAGTAATTTATGGCATAACATCTTAAACAGGTTTTAAAAACTCCCGTGTCTCTTGACATGCTTGGCCGTATATTCGATGGGTCTGGAAAGCCCATTGACAACGGCCCTCCTATTCTTCCAGAGGCTTACTTGGATATATCTGGAAAGTGTTGATGAATAATGATATATCTCATCTATATCCCACATCACCTCCTTTGATATATATAATATATATATATATATATATTTCTTAAACTATTTATTTCAGGGAGTTCCATCAATCCCAGTGAGAGAACCTATCCTGAAGAAATGATACAGACAGGAATTTCTACCATTGACGTGATGAACTCAATTGCCCGTGGACAAAAAATTCCTCTTTTCTCTGCTGCTGGTCTTCCTCACAATGAAATTGCTGCCCAGATCTGTCGTCAGGCTGGTTTGGTGAAGCGGTTAGAAAAATCCGATAACCTTCTTCAGGTATGAATGTTGAATCTTTGATGTTGTCATAGATGATGAGTACTTATGATAGATCCATCTGTTCTAGGGAAAAGATAATTAGCTCAGTCCTGCTAGCTTAGGATCTTGTCTGGACTCAGTTGCTCCCAGTTGCCTTTATCTCATCTCTAGTTTGCCCTTCTAAAAAAAGTCAAATGTTATAGCGTGTTGCTTGATCATAACAAACTGCTTTCTAGTTCTAGCATCGTCTGTATAATTTCTCCGCGTGATTCCTACTATTTATTGTTCCCCACAGGACGGTGAAGAGGACAATTTTGCTATAGTATTTGCAGCTATGGGAGTCAACATGGAGACTGCTCAGTTTTCAAACGTGATTTTGAGGAAAATGGGTCTATGGAAAGAGTGACCCTCTTTCTGAATTTGGTAAACAATGGCACTATCAAGGCCAGAAGTTATGCTCGAAATGTCTCTTCTTTTTCCATTTACATCAGTTTTCTGCAGGCGAATGACCCAACAATCGAACGTATCATTACTCCTCGCATTGCTTTGACAACCGCGGAGTATCTAGCATATGTATGTGGGAAGCATGTTCTTGTCATTTTGACAGATATGAGTTCCTATGCTGATGCTCTTCGTGAGGTAAGTTTCGCAGAAACCTTGTTTCTCAGGCCTCAGTATTGTTGACAAATTACTATTACTTAAGCATGTTACGAATTAACCTGGTATTTCTACTTTCAAAACTGTTGTTATCAGGAAAGGAGCCTTTCTGTTTATTTATGCTATCTCCGCATTATAACGGAGCTGGAATAATTTCTTTTAAAATAATTAGCATGTCAAATAAATATATGTTTTTTAAGGTGTCTGCTGCTCGAGAGGAGGTCCCTGGGAGACGTGGATATCCTGGTTACATGTACACTGATCTGGCAACTATCTATGAGCGAGCTGGCCGTATTGAAGGACGAAAAGGATCCATCACGCAGATACCTATTTTGACCATGCCTAACGATGGTAATCTTTCAAATAAGTTTAAAATTCGATTATGGTGATTTAACTTGTGTTTCTGTGATATAATCTTATTTTCTTTCCTTGCATTTTATCAGATATCACCCATCCAACTCCAGATCTTACAGGCTATATCACTGAAGGGCAGATATACATTGACCGACAACTTCACAATAGACAGGTCAGTTATGATACATCCAGTTACAGTTTGATAGTTCATATACAAACAATGCCATGTTTAATCGTCATTACACAGCTTTGGCTTGTTATTTACTCTTGAGTCAAACGTGTGTTTTTTTGTTCCTGGTGTTTAGATCTATCCTCCAATCAATGTGCTGCCTTCCTTGTCTCGTTTGATGAAGGTAACTTCATATAATGATTCATGATCTACGGTGTTTGACTCCTTAAGAGTGGTTATCATTAAATAACGCAATAGCAACACTTTGGCAGAGTGCTATTGGTGAGGGTATGACACGTAAGGACCATTCTGATGTGTCAAACCAGGTATTATTCTTCTCCTTTTCACTATAAAAAAAAGTGAGTGCAACTTCCAAATACTACATTATCCTCAACGTCTCACATCACTCCACTGCATCCTTTTATTTATCCTAGCTGTACGCAAACTACGCCATTGGGAAGGATGTGCAGGCCATGAAAGCTGTGGTGGGAGAAGAAGCACTTTCATCAGAAGATCTGGTATGTGATTGTTTGCGCACATTCATTTCATCAACGTTTTTCCTACATGGTGAAATCTACCTACCTGTATTTGCGCGCAGCTGTATCTTGAATTCCTCGATAAATTCGAGAGGAAGTTTGTGGCGCAAGGTGCTTATGACACGCGCAATATCTTTCAATCGCTCGACTTGGCATGGACGCTGTTGAGGATCTTTCCCCGGGAACTCTTCACCGTATTCCAGCCAAGACGCTTGATCAGTACTACAGCAGAGATTCATCCAACTGATATGTGAGATGTTTGTTTCATGCAGTGCACTGTTAAAAAGTATTCCTTGCCCGATTATAATCTTCGACGTGTATCATTATTGTTTTCCTCGTTGTTCGTCTTAGAATAAGGCTCTTGAGATTTTTCGTGAACAACCCTACTCGTGAAGCCAAGATTCTCCACTCCGACGTTGGTTGATATTCTTTTGAAACTCAGAAATGTCGAAGCGAATCCTCATGCATGTGTAACTTGTGAAATAATCAAAGCTTCGGTCGGCAAGACAGCATTTTATCTCTTGTAATTTTTCTGTCGATAAAATCCGTTAAGAAAGAACCAATAAAGAGCATGTCTTTGTAGTTGGTGCCAAAGGGATTTCGTCTATAAGCCGTATTTCAGCAACGCAAGTGCAAAAGACAAGACGGTACTAAGTACATGATATTTTAGAATGTAAAGGCAAAGAAACAAAAATGGTAGGTGAACAGAATTTTATAGTTAATACTAATGAAACCTTCCATTCAATCAAATAGGGTATACAAATTTGATGAGAGGGATACTGTACAGCACAAATAAATAGGGGAAAAAATTCGGGGAAAGTAAAAAACAAACTGAAGGTCAGAGCTTAAAATTGGCTTTGCTAATGAACGAAGTTTCCCACTGCCTTTCTTTCTTCTCATCTTTGCTCTAGTGATGACCACGTCGAAGAGCTGAGAAAAAACCACCAGATTTCTCCTTTCTCTTATCTTCTCCATCATCTCCTACCTGAGATCAAGTAACCACACAGAAGTCGAGTAAAGTTTTCCATTATTGACATAATTTTTCAAGCTTATTTTCCTGAGTAATGATTTTAAAAGAAAAGAAACGGAATTCAATGCGCAGACAAACATTTCGTTGATTGAACATTATTATTGTTTATTCAACTAAGTTTGAAAGAAAGCATACATACCTCCTTTGAGAATTTCTGCAACATGTCCAATTTCGGAGAAGTCGGGTCTCAAAGCTGGGTCTTGCTGCCAGCATTTCTCAAGCAGCTCCACAAGCTTTGCATGAGTGTTTTTAGGAATGGTCGGACGAAGACCCTGAAAAGATTGAAAGGACCGTAAAAACCAATCTCCGAAGTCGCTACAGAATGTAACCCAAAGAGAAAATATTTACCTTTTGAACTACCCCAACTGCAGCTTGCAAGGGCGTCAGATACTCGTATGGAATCTAAGACAAGAAACATAATTTTAGAGAGATCCAAAACCACGTAAGTTCCAAAAAAGATGAGAGCAACAAGATACCTTTCCCGTTAGCAATTCCCATAAAACCACACCAAAACTGAAAACGTCCGCCTTATGATCGTAAGGTTTGTGTTCGATAACCTATAAGACAGGAAGTACTTGTAAGCTCGCATGCATTAACATAACTTAAGGCATAATGCCCATCATTTTGGCCCAACTAAACAATGTTCATTCTAGCATCCTTCTCAGGCTCAGAGAGTCGTTTGTGGCTTTGTTCTTAATCAAACTAAATCAATACAACAGTGCATACCTCTGGGGCCATCCACCTGTAAGTCCCTGTCTCAGCCGTCATCACACCTGTTTGTGCTTTAACTCTGGCCACTCCAAAATCAGCCACCTTGACAACCTAAGCAGGCGCAACCCAGAAGTCAGATCCATGCAAGCGAACACAATCAGCGATTTGGTAATGGTAAAGAGATTTCAATGATTCATGAACTAAATTCTCACTTCATTTTCATCCATCAAAAGATTTGCAGCCTTCAGATCCCTGTGAATTATATTGTTCTGATGTAAATAGCTCATTCCCCTCGTTACATCAATCGCCACTTTAATCAAAGTT
The DNA here is from genome assembly GCA_027422505.1 of Craterostigma plantagineum. Classification (NCBI taxonomy): domain Eukaryota; kingdom Viridiplantae; phylum Streptophyta; class Magnoliopsida; order Lamiales; family Linderniaceae; genus Craterostigma; species Craterostigma plantagineum. Next base: position 21,542 of record JAPQWV010003514.1, read on the forward strand.
GGAAGCTTGAATGTAGCCTTCTGCTTGTGTAGGTAGTCATAGACACTCCCACCAGACATGAATTCTGCAAAGAATCAGGAATCAAAGATCTGAAATGCAAAAGCAGATAACACAACGAAGCTCCATTTGTAACATTTTATAGCACAACTCTATCCACTGAAAATCTGTAGTCTACCTGTCACTATGCACAAGTTAGGAGGCCTGGTGCATGCCCCTATGAACTGGACAACATTTTTGTGTCGTACTTTTCTGAATAAAAACAAATCAATTAGCTGTCGGAACAAAAAGTGTCGAACCGAAAGTTATTAGCTAAGATATCATCTTCAAATTAATCAATTCACGAGATCATAGAAAAAATGAATTCACCTCATTATATATACTTCTTGGCCAAACTCCTTTTGTAATTCTGAATTTAACCGCTCCGCCTTGAGAATCTTGATTGCTACTTCCTGGCTGCAGTAAGTGCCTTTGTATCTGAAGAAACAATGTCGTTACTAAATAGATCAGTCAACAGCACAAACAAAGCTACAAAGCCAGCAATCCTAGTACTTACAAATCACCGTATGATCCCGATGCAATTTTGGACTCAAATTTCAAAAGGTGAGGATCAATCTCCCAGACATCAGTACCATCGCTGGGAATTTTCAGATGATCAGATTCACATTTTATTTCAATCTGCTCATGTTCACACCATCGAAGGCAGAGAATGTGGATTTGGCCAAGAATGGTTCTGTACAAATTGAACAATCATTACTCTTCACAGGATTACGAAGGAGTGACAGCTAAATTTCCCATATCTGATAAGCACATAATATTTGAATCTTCAAATTGAAGGACATGAAAAACATGGAGAGGGGAAAATTTGGTCTCCTAGAAATAGTTACGAAATACAAAATCAACAGATGATCAGAGAAGAGAAGCAAAGCTATTGATCAAATCATCAATAGCCATAATCATCCCACACATCACGACAGTGCACCTGAATCCTATGAATAACCTTACAAAAGGTATCATAAAAAACTAAACAGTACCTCAAACTTTACAACTTGTTTCTCCAGTGCTGTCCGAAGTTGTTCCACCTCCTACAAATCGAGAACACCAAGAGTTGGAAAACATTCTTCACTGACGCAAAAGAAAATATCAATATAAACGTCTACTTCAATTGACAGATGATAATACATTGACTGGGACAAGAATTAACATAAACAAGCAATAAAGAAGTGTAACCTTAAATCAAATGTACCTCAAAAGGCCAGCCATCAACAACAAAAACATCCAACGAATAGCCATCAACAGTAGAAAAGGCATGTGCTTCCTGGATGTTAAGCCCAACCTCAGCTAATAAGGAAGTCAACTGCACGGAACCAACTCAAATATTACAGTTACAATCATGCTACATCATGAGATTTCCTACCACGCGAGAACTGTCTACATGCCACAATTCTAATACACAGGCACGTAAATTACCTGACTGAGGAGCTTTGGTTTGTCATCCGCTGAGAACGTAATCTCATGCATGGGTCTGCGTGTAAAGAACATCATTATATGAACTTCACGGATAACCGGATATGCAAGAGCAATATTGACAATTTAAGAGAATTAGTCAATTAAATAGAATAAGTGCAGTACTCCTCTATTGGAATCAATGGGGAAAAAAACACACAATTAATGAAGGAATGAGTACGGAATCTTTTTTCTGATATATAGATTGCCACTAATAATTCTAGTAACAGAAAAACTAGAGTGTGTATTCCCCCTTAAAGGATAAGGCAAAAAAGCAAAACCTTTGCCCTTTATATTTAGAGCTATACGGTAAAAGCAATCCCTCGGAACTTTAATCTAATGGATGATAGCATCTCAGTACGGAATACCTTGGAACTTTGGAATTGTCATGCACAGCACTGTCACCATCATTAACTTCAGATTTGCCAACTTCCAGAGCAAGCGCTTCAAGGTTAGGTGAAGAACCAAAGGCAGGTGGAGGATGAATACTGGGTAAAAGAAATAGTTGTGACACTTTCAGAACTCCATTAAATCAAAGAAATTCAATAACTTTAATTTCAAAAAATGACACTGATCTTTACTTAAATAAACAGATCACAAAAACTTCCACATAAGCAAAAATATTACTATCTTATTTCTCAATGAATAACCAGCAGTACCTTCCCTTTTGGGTAAATGTGAGTGTACTGAATCTCCTGCGTTCCCATCTTGAGGAGGGACAACCTGCGCAGAGAAATTTACATTATCATATGGCTGCAAGAACCGAAATATCCCAAACATAAATCCTCACACTGACAAGGACAAGCACACAATCACATTGAACAAAGAATAGCAACTCTACCTGCACAAGTCGAACTTCGAATACCGGCCAGTTCTTCGGATCTCGTGCCAGATGCAGCAACCTCTTGTGAGTCAATACATCTTCAGCTCTCTCCACGTTCACATCCATTGCATACCTTCAACCACAACATAAAGGACATCAAACGCATCAGCCTCACATTACAACAACCAGACTGGTATACAATAACCTCAATCCCCAAAAGCACTCAGGATTAAAGCACAAAATGAAGAGATGCAATGTCATCCCGGCAAGGCGGCAACTTCTGTTTACTCCGTCAAACACGGACAAAACACGACGGCCAACATAACCAATTCAAGAGATGTGACAACTGGGAAGTTGAAACGTGCGTGGATGGTCGGAAAAGGAAAAGCTTTATGGGGGAGTTTTTGGTACGATACCTGGCAGGAAGGCGATTGAAATGAGCCCAGAGCTGATCATCGAAATCAGGCTCTTGAGCCTCGGGGTGCTCCTCCTCTCTGAGGCGACGCAGAACCTCATTGTACACTTCCACCTTCTTCAGCTGCTGCCTGTTCTTCGCCGCCGACGACTCCACCACCTTACTCCCGCAGCTCTCGTTGTCCTCCATCACCATCTGGAAATTTGATTGGACAGTACAGCGCACATACGATCGCAAAAATCAGGATTCAATTTGGGTTTCCGATCCTAGGGGCAAACACAGAGTGGAAAAAGATTTGCAGATAAAAGATGTCGTGAATATGGCCCATTCATAGCAAGCAAATGTATTATTTATATGGCGATGATTGGCGGTGGTGGGTGGTGGAGCAAAATTAATAAAAAATTAGGGATTTTTTGTTAAGAGTTTTGGATTTCGATTTGAATTTGATTAGCTCTCAATTCTCATCCCTATCCACTCTCTCTAGAGTAAACGGAAGAGAGAACGGCGTCAAAAAAGAAATTGATTTTCTAAAATTTAAAAAGAAAGTATTATATGCTTATCCTGAATTAAAAATGAATGCAACATAGGTTAATATAATAATTGGCATATTCCCGGGAATATATAGCAGATTTGGGAAAGTCGTCGACATCGGATCGTTTCTCTTTTTAAATTTAGATTGATTGACTAATATTTTATTTGGTGTAATTGGTTGGGGCATAATTCATTTTAATTAGGTGATAAATAAATGAATAAATTTGTCGTCTAGGTTAATTAATGGAGAAGGAGTCGTCCAAATATATGTGCTTTCCACATGATTTCCACGTGGAAGCCGCACGTAGCAACGTGGGGGTTATGCCACTTTGTCACATGATTATTTTTATATATAATTTAGGTGAATCTATAGAAAATACCCAATTGGAAAAATTTACACATAGGTACCCATGTCATAAATTTACAGGTAGGTACCCATTAATTTTTACCAGTTTTTAGTTGTCGTACCTTCCTGTGTGTATATTGCGTACCATACGTTGATATAGGGTATCTAAATATAGCATACGTCGTACCTATGGCATACATGTGTGTTGCATAGGGCGTAGTACCTAAATATAGCATACGTCGTACCATTTTCTGTTATATAGGGTACCCAAATGTGTTGATATAGGGTACCTAAATATAGCATACGTCGTACCTATGGCATACATGTGTGTTACATAGGGCGTACCTAAATATAGCATACGTCGTACTATTTCTGTTATATAGGGTACCCAAATGTGTTGTGTGGTGTACTTTCAGGGATCGGGTACCTATGTGCAAAAAATTTATTTTGTTAGGTACCTATATATAAAAAAAATCCTGACAGGGTACTAATACAAGTTTTTATTCGAATAGGTACTTATGTGTAGACCCCTTAATTTATTTCCGCCATAATTAGTGATTAAATTAGTTAATAATGTAATGAACGTGAATTAGGCGTGTGTGTCGTTGATACAACGTCTGAGGTGGAGAGTGAAGAGATTGGATAAGATGAAATTTCCTACTTTGTTGGGACGGAAATATAAAGGATGAAAACAACGTAAATATTTCCCTTGTTTTTTATTACGTTATTTACAAATAGCTATAGCAAAAGAAAATCCAGAAATACGAGTCTAGAATAAACATAAGGTTAACGAACGAAAAAGGAAATATTATCTATACTCTTATATTAATGTCAGCAGAGTTAAACGCTGAATTTGGTGTATCAATCGGCAAATTAGAATTTTTCTCAAATTAATAATTAACATAAATAATAATAAGAAATCACTCACTACCTTGCATTTATATATTGTCACATTTACCTTATATTTTTAGTAATTGATATTTAATCTTAATAAATGATTTATCTATTATGTAGCACACGCTTATTAATGTGCAATTTAGACTAGTAAGTATTATAAGCTTTCAGTGTCGCTCTTCTTTTATATCTATACTCTTAAAGCCTTATATAAGAGTATAGGATGGCTAAAAATAGCCACATTTGGTCTGTCAATTCAATACATGATTAATTACAATTTTATCCTTTATTGCTAAATTACAATTTACCATTAATATTTCCATTTATTACAAAGTATCCTTAAATCAAAATTTTATTTAAAAATAATTTATTAATAAAAAAAATGTACAAAGTATAAAATAATTTGATATATTTGCACATTGGTGTGCTACACATGCTAGTACGAGTACCTATTACGAGGCTTAAGGAAACTTCAAATATTCAAATGGAATAAAATTTTCAAAATACGTGCACCTCGATTTTTTACGGGTGCATGGTAAACGGAGAACGGTATTCTACGTTTATTTTTTCTAATCCCGATTAACACATGATAATCGTGTCTATTTGTTTTAATTTTGGTCTAATATGCCCTCAATATATATTTAGCCGTGGTTCCTATAGGCCTCGTGTGGATTAGTTATAGAATGTGACCTATCGTCCAATGAAATTACATCGTACATTGGGGGTTAATCTAATTAAAAATGAAATTTGATTCTACGCCATGTCTTTCATCATCTATCTATAGTCGACGCCATGCAAATAGTTAATAACACGCAAATATATATGTGTATATATTAGTGATTATGATATTCTTATGACAAGGTGGCCGGAAAATGTTAGGTAACTTCCTGATATATTCGGCAGCTAATATTGAGTAATAGATAATGACGAAGTGTGTATCTATTATCACGCGGGATTATTGAAATATTTTGATTCAAGATAATTTAAAATAACTCATTTGTATTGACGGGGGGACAACATATTTTGAAACCTACGTTCAACATCTTTCTCCGCAGCACGACATAATATCTTCATGTTCTATATAATATAATATCTATTTATAACATACGAAATACGTGACGTCACGGTCGGTATTTTGTATCTTGGGTGGTTATCAATTTATAATTTAATTCCAATCGAAGTCCTCACAGTTAGGAAATTAGAGCTCATCCAAACGAGGATATGAGGATTAGGAGGCCACGTGGATTTTTAACCTTTGGGTTCCTCCAAAGGACAATCAACGAGCATTTAATTTTTGTAATGACAATATGGATTTATACATTATTTTAATATAAGTTGCACAATGGTAAAAAAGAATTAAGCGGCGACTTGACATGGTTTCATTTCAAGAATATGCCGACCCTATTTCAAAATTTATATATATTTCCCTAGTTGACCATTTTAAATTAACTAATAATTATTAACGTACATAAATTCAATGCTTTTTAGTGGGGGGTCATTTACGGGTAGAGGGAGGCAGGCGTACAATAATGTTAATTTTTATTGTGTTTTTTTTTGTCAATTTTAGTCATTGCTGATTATCTATACTAGTACTACTTGCACAATGATGCGGGTGCAAAATATAAATATATAATATCATAAAATTAGAGTTAAAACAATAATTAACTAAAATAGTAATTAAATATATTGGCAGTCTTCTTTTTATCATATTATTGGATTAAAGAGAATAACAATTAACTAAAAATAGTAGTGGATAGTTTTTTTTATGTGTATGTCGTTTATTAGTAGGTAGTGTTTAGGGTGTTGAGTTTAATTTATATTATTATTTATTAATGAGAAATTTTACATACCAAATCAATTTGGATTTGAACTTTTGGTATTATTAGCATCTATGTGCCATGAATCTATAACGAACCTTTGGTCCTAAAAATGTGTTTCACAAAACGTATAAGGCTTGAAACGTAATTTGCCCTCAATTGACAAATAACAAAATGGTCCAATAAATGGCCCAGAATGGCCCAAAAGCCCAGCTATAGAACGGTGAGGAAGTAGTGGCAATTCCCCTGCAGTTTCCAGTCAAAATTCATAGCTCTCTCTGCGATCATAGCTGAGGAAGTAGACGAAGAGTTGATAGAGGTAGCTGTATTTTGGCAACACTGTAATCATTCGCAACGCAATATGAAGAACGGTTCCGAAGGAGGAGTAAGCAGAAACGTACAGACGAAAATTTTCGGTGCAAACCAGCTTCAAGTCAGCGAGGATGTGGCGGCGCGTCTAATGGGCGGCATAGTTGAAAAGGGCTTCTCAGCACAGAGCCGTCCGGGCGTTCCTATGCCTGGACCTCGGCCCACTGTTCTGCCTTTCCCTGTGGCGCGCCACCGCTCACATGGCCCTGTATGATTTTTTGTTTAGCTTATTTGTCGCATAATTTATGCTGTTCTTACCTTGTGTGTGTGTGTAATCTGAAAGACTAGCACAGTGCCTTTTGACCTTTTGTGAGAAGGGAACTGATCAGAGCTAATCTAGTGATTGTTTCGTTCTGTTTTTGTTTGGACAGCACTGGTCTCCTAATGTTGCGATCAATAAGGATGATGTGGATGATGATGTTGATGTTGAGAAAGGGAAGATTATAGTGGGGTAGATGTTGCGGCTAATTTTGCTCAGCCTCTACAGAGGAAAGAAAAAAAGGTTTGGATTTAAGCCAGTGGAAAGAGATTATGGAAATGATGGTAAGGCTGCGAGTTCTTGGAAGAAGAAGAAAATGCATCCTGAAAACGTCAAAAGAAAATTTTCTGAAAAGGGAGGTGGAGAATCTGCTAATTATAGGAAGTCGAATTTGGATTCAGTCAATGGAGGCTCTGTGGATCATGATACGATGATGGATGACAGGGATTCTATTCGTGGGTATGATTTTAACGGCTCTGATAATGCCAAGGCTGATGATTCACTGAAACGTCAAGAAAATGTTGGTGCGAAACCTCGCAAAGTAGTATGGTTGAGGTTGATGATACGCGGCAGAAAGGCAGGCATATGCATTCAGGAAACTCAACGCGCGTTAAAATCCCTGTAGGTTCTGGTTTTGCTATGGAGAACTTGGAAGGTGATGGAGAAGGCAGTCTTGAGAATCAGATTGATGCGGAGAATCGAGCGAGGTTGGCAAGAATGTCAGCTGATGAGATTGCTGAAGCAAGGGCTGAAATAACGTCGAAGCTGAGTCCCGAGATGATCAATGCCCTGAAAAAGAGGGCTCAAGCCAAATTGAAGAAACAGAAATCCTCGGAGCACAACATGGTTACGCGTGGTGAAGTAGACAACACGCAACATGAGAAAAATCTCTCTGAAATAAATGTGAGGTCTGATAACACTGATCAACCTGTGGAAAAAGTTGCTGGAGACACACGAATGGAAGAAATTGGCGAAAATCCGGCTACTGCAGTCCACAGAGTAAGAGTGCTTGGAATTCTTGGAGCGAGAGAGTCGAGCGTGTTAGAGACATGAGATTCTCCTTGGATGGAAACATTCTCCGTAGTGATGTTTCAAAGGTATCAGTTACTGGTAAGTACATCGGCATAAGTCCATGCTATGATCGCTCATTTTTATTTTTAATGAAATAGTGCAGAAGATCCAAAATACACTTAATGGTTTTTATTTGATTTTCCATGTTCTGCTTATATCAGTTAATATGAAATGATTTTGTCGCCGGAGAACATGATGATGATTGATGATACTTCTTGTAGGTGAAGCATCTTCTGTAAGCGAATACAGTGTGGATAATGTTTCTGCACGTGATTTTCTTCGAACTGAAGGTGATCCAAGTGCTGCGGGATACACAATAAAAGAAGCAGTGGCCCTGGCTCGAAGTGTGGTTAGTGAGAAATATCTATGACTTTAAGGTCGTCGTATTACCTGTGTGACAAAATATGAACATCAAAGTTACTGGAGGATTTTCGAGCACATTTTGTAGGTACCTGGGCAGCGCACTCTTGCTTTACATATAATTGCATCAATCCTTGACAAGGCAATATGCAACATTTGTCAAAATCAGTTGATTCTGCTTCGTTTATTGACTGGGAGGCTATCTGGGCCTTTGCTCTTGGACCAGAACCTGAGTTAGCTCTATCTTTGAGGTGATAAAAGAGCAACATTGCACACTTTTTCTTTTAGATCTCCGAGGTGATAAACTGTTTCTTACATATATATTGCAGAATGTCGCTCGACGACAATCACAACTCTGTAGTCCTTGCCTGTGCCAAAGCCATACAATGCGCGCTGAGCTGTGATATGAATGAACTGTTGTTCGATGTTGCAGAGGTACATATTTATTTAGACAAATCCAATTCTTAATATTAAACGTGCATTCTTAACTAAACCTTTTCCTGTTGTTTTGTTTCTTCCACTCCCAGAAAACGCCGACTTATTCAAGGGATGTTTCTACAGCGCCTGTATTTAGGAGCAAACCAGATATTAATAGTGGTTTCATCCGTGGTGGCTTTTGGAAGTATAATACCAAACCTTCCAATATTATCTCTTCAAGCGAGGAGACCTTGGGTGACAAAGCTGAAGAGGAACGCACTATCCAAGATGATGTAGTTGTTGCTGGCCAGGATATTGCTGCTGGTCTTGTTAGGATGGGAATTCTTCCAAGAATCTGCTATCTGTTGGAGGTAAGCTTTTAAGTGCAATCATACTCATTCTTAGGCGTCAGTTTAATATGACTATTAAAACAAAAAAAAATTATCTGCATTTCTAGAAAACGAACTTACAATTCGTGTGTTACCAGACAGATCCAGCTGCTCCATTAGAAGAATGTTTACTTTCTATTTTGATTGCAATAGCAAGGCATTCTCCAACATGTGCCGCTGCAATTATGGATTGTGGCAAGCTTGTTCAGACAGTTGCCAGCAGATTCGCCTCTACTGAACAAGTGGAAATCAATCTTTGCAAGATAAAATCTGTCAAGCTTTTCAAAGTGAGAAAATTTTCCGATATATTAATTTTTTCCTGTCACTTTCATGATTCGATATCTGACTTATCTTTTGTCGAACAAAGTCTCATTTAAATGCTGTGTTGTTTTCTCTAAGGTGTTGGCTCGAGCCGACCAGAAGAATTGTTTGACATTTGTGAGGGGTGGAATTTTCCACCAGATGACTTGGCACTTGTACCGAAAAGTTTCGCTTGATCAATGGATAAAATCTGGAAAAGAATCCTGCAAGCTTTCTTCAGCCTTGCTGGTGGAACAGTTACGTCTGTGGAGGGTCTTCATTCATTATGGATATTACATTTCTGACTTTACTGACCTATATGCTTCACTATGCATATGGTTAAACGTGCCCACAGTTCAGAAACTCGTCGACAATGATGTAGTTAATGAATATTTTTCTATCACCAAGGAGGCATACATTGTTCTTCAAGTTATAGCTAGTACGCTTCCAAATCTGTACTCGGACTCGCATGAACAAATGGAATCTACTGATCAAGATAAAGAGTCTTGGTCATGGAGTCACTTTGGTCCCATCATTGAGCAAGCCCTTGATTGGATACAGGTGAAGCAGATTCCACATCTATCCTCTTTTCTTCTGCCAAGATACAGATGACAAGTCTTGCAGCTTGAATGATTCGGACAAAAACTCGTTCTTATGGGTCCTATCTTCTGTTTTTAACATGATCGTCCACGTACTCAAAAGAGTGATGCCCCAGGAAAGTACATCCTCTTTGACGTGGCTTCCAGAATTTGTCCGAAGGATTGGACTTGTTATTGTAGATAATGGGTATTTGAGACTTGCTGAAACTAACGTTACAGCACGTGGTGATTATGTCCCACAAAATGGTTCCATTGTTGGCTTTTTAGGGCATTTGAAGACCACAAACAGAGAACTTGCTCTGTCCTCAACATGTTGCCTACAAGGACTGGTCCAAGTAGTCGATTCCATTGATAGGTTGATCCAATCTACAGACCTTAAGACTCATCATATTGAGTCCAAAATTTTTAATCTTTCAAAAGACGAACATATTCTGGCCAATGGAATACTTGTGCAATGTGTTACTGAAATTCGAGAGGTGATGACTGCTCTGATGGAATCAAGAACCATTGGACAACAGCCTATTGAGATGTTTGGCAGAGGTGGCCCTGCCCAGGAGTTGGTGTTGGCTGGGGTGCCCCTGGAGGTTATTGGTCCCTGAATACTTTGTTGTTTCAGGAAGATGTGAAATTGCTTGCTTACTTTCTAGAAGTTTCTCGAAATAACTCGGGGATAGATACAGTAGAAGCAGGGGAGCTGTACCATGTGTTGCAGATGATAAATTATGGCCTTTCTGCTTTCCCATATGTGGTTCCAGGGAATGATTTTGTCGTTGATAAACTACTGAAAGTCACTTTCCAGGCTTCTTTTTTAAAGCATCTTGAGAATGGCATCCGCCGTTTCCTCGGTCTCACGAATGGAATTAGTACTTTCCACTGGAATTATGAAGACGAGGAATACACGTCATTGGCCAGCAGTTTGTACGTTCATTTTCGGAACAAGTGGCTGTGTACAAAACGAAAATCAGCTGCTAAAATGGATGCTGTTAGCCAAAAGAATACGAAGGCCAATGCCATGAAGAAACACAGCAGTTCTCTAGAGACTATTGATGAAGGTATGGCCACACCAATAATTTCAGGTGAAGAGTCGCTTCGCTGAGAACAGAGTGGGCCCACCAGAGGTTGCCTCTCCCTGCAAATTGGTTCCTTAGTGCAATCTCCACCATTCAGTATGCTAAGAACGAATATCCTCCTGGCACTTCTTTCCCGTCAGATTTGCTCGAAGTTTCCAAGGCTGGATTATTTTTTCTCCTCGGTATCGAAGCGATTCCTTATTGCATCAATGCTGACATCAGCGCTCCGGCGATGGTGAATGCTTCTGTCGCGTGGAAACTGCATGCTATGTCTGTTACGTTGCTTTCTGGGATGACAATACTTGAAGATGAGAGGAGCAGGGATGCCTACGAAGCTTTGCAGAACATTTACGGTCGAATCCTTGATGAAGAGAAGTCATCAGATTCTCAGTGCCTCTCAATAAAGTTCCAATCAGATATCCATGAGAGTTACTCCACCTTAGTCGAAACTCTAGTCGAGCAATTGCTGCAGAATCATACGGTGACGTGCTATTTGGCCGTCAAGTTGCTATATACTTGCACAGATCTGTCAAAGCCCAGTAAGGCTTGCCACGTATAATGCATTATCTAATGCTCGTGCACTAGAGCTTCTTCCTCCTTTGGATAAGTGCTTTACGAAAGCTGAGAGCTATCTTGAGCCTATTGAGGTACTGTCATTATCAGCTAAGAGATCTTTTCCTTCTTTAATAAAGAACACTCATGACTGCTATCTCAACCATAAAGATCAAAGGAGAATTTTACAACTCCTCATCAATCTTCGAAATAAAGAACATATAGAAGATTCTAACGCATTATTATCTCGTGCAGGGCGACGAGAATATCCTAGAATCTTACGCAAAGTCGTGGGTGTCTGGCGCCCTTGACAAGGCAGCGAGCCGCCGTTCAATGGCATTCCTACTCGTTCTTCACCATCTATCTTCGTTCATCTTTGTGAATACTGATCTTCAGATGCTATCACTGAGAAATAAGCTCGCAAAGTCTCTGCTACGAGACTATTCTTCCAAGCAACGGCACGAGGTACTTTAGCCATTCGTGATAACTGTCTGAATGACATGAGATACTTTAGCGTACCGATTTCTTACGGTAGTCAATTGTAATAGGAGATTATGGTGAAGCTGATATGCTACAACAGAGCAGACATGAGTTTGCAGCCTTCGTCGTCTTCCCTGCCATACGATGAGATCAAGAAAAGGTTGAACCTTCTGAGAGAAATCTGCGGAAATTACGAGGCTGCAGCAGTTCAAAAGCTCGAGGCTCGTATCGCAATGGACTTATCTTCCAAGAAAATGGAACTCGACGCATCATAACTCAGTCTAATGTACATATAGATTAAGTTGCTTAAGACAGATCGTTCCAAGATTTCTGTCTTTGTCTGAAGTTCTTTAACTGTGTAGGATCTTCCCCTCAATATCCCTACAAGCGTATCACATTTTATTCAAATTTGACTTGTAATTCACTACAACAAAAGCCCAATTGTTGACTTTTTGTGGGTGAGACGAAGGGTAAAATAGGCATTTACGCTTAATGTTGCCCTGGCATTAGGGGAGATTTGCCACCACTCAAAAAAAGAAGCGTGCTAGCTATGTATATATTAGTCGATCTTTTCCTAGGCGAATCCGATACAACGGTGCAAAGCTTGATCTGATGAACGATGGCCGATTGGTCTGCACTCCCAAATGAGCTCATCCACCTCATCTCCCAACGCCTGTCGACCGCCACTGACCTCCTACGCTTCCGATCGGTCTGCGCCGCATGGCGCTCTGCCGCCCGTCATCCGCCGTCCGCCGCCACCCGATTCCCCATCCTCCCAAACTCGGGAATCTCCGACACGACGTGGGGGTTCCACCTCTCCAAGCGCACCGTCTATTGCGTCCAATCCCCGCCCGATCACGACGACGCCGACCAACGGCCGCCGTCTTGGATCATCAAACTCGACCGGGAGAATCCGACCCGAATGAGGCTCTTCAACCCGATGACCAGATCCCAATTCAAGCCCTTGCCGAGCGATTTCCCGAAGATGTTGAGCTTTCTGAATCTTAGGGTTAGGGAATTGGGGGTGGAGTACGCCCTTCAGTACATCAATTTCAGGCCCATGGCGACCTCAATTGGCGAGGCGGGGAATCTCTACATGGAGAAAGTTGCCGTCTGGAAGGCGTAGGTGGTGGTGGGTTTGTGCTGATGACCATACACGTGTCTGGGAGATTGGTGGTTTACAAATCTGGCGATGATAAGTGGAGGACTTATCCACGACCTGCCTTCTCCGTACGATGACGTAGTTCTTAGTAAAGGGAGGTTTTTCGCGGTTGATAATACGGGGCGAACGGTTCTTGTGAACGTTGGGGATCTTAGCGTGAGTATCGTGTCGAATGCTGTCTTTGGTGGGGATAAGAAGTTCCTAATAGATTCTGATGAGGAACTGTTGTTGGTCGATATGTATCTGAGCCTTGGGGTTGAGGATGACGTAGGGTTTAACGAGGGATTCGAGTTTTTGAGGATTTCGATTGCTTTATGAGTGAGAGGACAGTGAAATTTAGTGTCTTTAGGCTGAATGAGGACACTGGAGAATGGGTTGAAGTAAGTGATTTGGGGGATAGGATTTTGTTTCTCGGTGATAACTCTTCGTTCTCAGCTTCGGCGTCTGAGATATTTGGTGATGGTGGGCGTAGGGGAAACTGTATTGTCTTTACGGATCAGTCGTGTAATAGAGAGGACGATGGGGTTTGGAAAAGTCGTGGCGTTGGAGTTTTTGACTTGGACAGTGGAAGCATTGGGCCAATTGGGGGTCACGCTGGTTACTCGAAGATGTTTTGGCCACCTCCTGACTGGGTTTATTCGTCTGCAACGATAGAAGTAAGTGCTGATTCATCTTATTAGTTTTGATTTCTGTCATAGAATTGATAAGAGTTTAGATCACAAAAACAAGGTTTAATGGATCCACGCTTTCTTGTGCTCTTGAAATTTATTGCATTTGATTTTTCGAAGAGTTGCTATTGGATCTGGAAATATAACATAAAATACCGAGTTTCGTTACTTGGGGGATTGAGTTTTGTCCTTGTTCTCTTCAATATGCAGGTTAGGATGAATGAGTTGAGCGTGCAACCTTCTCAACTGCTTGGAGAAGGATTAGCTTAACAATAATCTTGGTGAATGAAGACATTTTCTTTTTTCCTTGAGTTTTCTGGGATCTTTCTGTATAGACCTTCTGCATATTTTGTCATAAGCGTTCAAATTATGTTCAATATCATGTCCAAGAAGTTCGTAGCTTAGCGAAAGTATTGCACTAATCTGATCTACCAAATTGTAACTGGGTACGAAGTTTTAGAAAAGTGAACATATAGAGTATAGACATGCTACACCAAGTCAATGATCCATCGCCTTCTCTCCTAATCTATCACTTGCTGAATCTCAATATTAACAAGAACATGAAAACTATGCTAAAACAGCAGATAGTAGAAGAAAGTTCATCGCTTCATTTGACGCACCTATAAAAATATTAATTGCGTTCTTGGGCATCCCAGTCACTCGCCTGGACCCGAGATTTCCAGCATATGACCAAAGCTTCTCCAAGTCCGAAGGTACTACTTTGTCAAAATTATGATCGTCGAAAACCTTGAGACTAGTCTTGTTTAAGGGAGTAACTGTCCTCTTGGGGCTGCTTGGCTGTGGAGGCGAAGAGGCCATTGGTGTGGCAAAGGGGGATGCATAGGGGGTGTGTTGGATAGAGAAGGGGCTAGGCGACATTTTCTTCTGCAATGGAAGGCCATTGAAACCTCCTCCACGATTAAAATATCGACACGTTTTCTGCAGCAGCGCAGCGCTTGGTGGCATCATCGACGTACACGACGTCATCGATCCTTGCGATTATGTTGAATGCTAAGCTCTCCATTACCCTCGAATAGCTTTCAAGAATGGCATGCCAACGTCCTGCGAACAAATGAACACGTTCAAAACTGGGAAATCGATTTCCAAAACAAATGCACAAGCTTGGGGGAGAAAGGGACACCTTGTTGTACTGAATCTTGCTCATATCTAGAGCAGTTTGTGGCAAACCAGGAAATCTGATTTTAAGACTGTGTAATAGCGTTTCAGCGCGTTGTGCTAGGAGTTGATTTTTGTCACCATCAGAAACAAGGCCCTTCACTTTGTCACTCCAAGATATCCGCTTCGACGATTTCTGAAGATTGGTATGTTTCTTTCTGTCCTTCAGTTTCCAGGCATGCACAGCTGCCTCGATTTTATTCACCACATCCAGTGTGTGATGCTCCGAGGACAGGTCAAGACAGTCGAGAAGACATTCTGGCAAGAACTGATCCGACGTAATGCAGCGGTAGATGATATCGCCCAGACAATCTCTTCCATTCTGCAAGAGCAATGGAAAGGGATAATGATGTTAAGAAAAACAGTTTTTTAAACAATTTCTTCATGTTCGAGGAGGAAGAGTGGAAAAACAAAGACAACTCACCTTAGGTGATCTGTCAATGAGGCAGTGGGAAATGGAAGCGAAATGATGTTTTAAGAAACAGTTTTTGTAACAATTTCTTTTTCATGTTCTGAGGAGGAAGAGTGGAAAAACAAAGATACTCACCTTAGGTAATGTTTCAATGTAGGCAGTGGGAATGTCCATCTCAGCAAGCACATCAGCATTTATGGCCAACGCAGCCTTGAGAATCTGTTTGTGCAATCACGGCATTGCTGCAGCCTCTTCCTCGATTCTTCAGACAACCCTTTTCCGGGAACTTTAGGGAACGGAAGCCACCACTTCTCTTCCTGCCTAACCGAAGGCCTCCCAGATAACAAACCAGATTGAAACTTATTGTCATCCTCCATAGCAATTCCACGATCAACATACCAAAATTCCTCGTCACAAAACCCATCGAGAATGCTTATCAACATAGCATCGAGCTTCTTAAGTGCTGGCAAGTTCATGAAAAGATCAGAACGTGGCCTTGTCGCCATTACTTCATAAGTACCACCCCTGGAAACTGCTGTATTGAAGGAACGAGCTCCACGATTGAATCGCTCACGGATAAGAGCCATTCCATCTCTCTGCACCAGATTGCCTTCTTTTGAGGAGCCAGTGGCTCCAGCCTCCACAGTTCTCCAAACACAGTTGCTGCAACACAAGACCATTATTAAAGACTTACACATACGTTTTCTTTTGATGTATTGCAGGATATTGCACAAAGCTTTAAGATGGAAAGTTTAAGTACCAGAAAGATTGGTAATGGCATTAGAAATTGCTAGTGCGGTACAAACTCCTTTGCCACCTCCAGACATGTCCTCACCAAGAAGCAGCTTGGCGAATCGTTCCTTCATCATTTCGATTTCTGAAAAAATCCCAAAAACAACCAAAAAAAACAAACCAAAACAGAGCAAGTCAATAGATAGTGATGACTGTCACCATCCAAATGCAAACAAGCATAGCGTAGCCCCTCACTGAGGAAAGCTTCAATACATCCACCGACAGTATGCATCAGGCAGTTATCATAAACCTTGAACCACACAATACAAATATGTTCGAACACATATCGCACTCCACATCAGAAAATATGCGGGGAAACTACACCAAATATCACGAAAGTGAAGCTTATACTTCATCATTCCATCAAAAGCGAAATGAAAAAAAGAGGAAAAAAACTCAAAAAAACATAAGTAATAACCACGAACCAGATGCCTCGGTGCAGGCACTTTTCGAGTTCTCATCATCCCAAATGAGAACATCCTTCCCTCCGATCACAGGAAAACTGAAGGTCGGAGTCAGCGGCGCCGAACTCCCGGCTGCGAAGGGAGAGAAACCCGAAGAACTGGACGCGCCGCCGCAACCGCGGACGTCGTCCTCGGAGGAACTCTCCGACTCGCTGACGTCAGCACTAAGGCTGTAGCTGCCGCACCTCTCCCGGCTTCCTTCCTCCGACGATACACTACCCATCATTTCCCTCCTTTTGGGCGAAGTCGGAATACCGAATCAAACGAGAGCTCAGCGTAGGGACAAAAAACAGATCTGTCAGCTGTTCAGAAGATGATCGGTGTATTGGCCAAGGAATGTAGCAAAAAGTAGAAAGCAGCAAAAGTGGAACAGCAATCGACTGATGAGAGATGTTGAGAGGTGTCTGCGCTTTTCTCTCTTACTCAGCTCTCTCTTCTCTCTGTATATATTAACAAACGATTTCTGTAACGCCGTTAACCGCTATGAACAATTTTTTATCAATCGACCTGACGGCAGGGTAGCGTGCAAACGGCGTTAACGTATATGACCACACTGTGCTCTGGCTGGGCGCTGGACTTTGGAGTACTATAAAGTAGGGCAACGAAGGCTACTGTTTGGTATCATCTCTATTTGTTTGGCATACGTCTTTTGGGCAAATTACGAAATTTGTGGGAAATGTTCATTAATAACGAAAATAACTTAATAGTCAAGAGTCATGCCAGTACGAAATATAATCTAAGGGTTTGTTTGGTTGGAGGGATGGGTTTAAACAGTATTAGTTTAGTTGGGTTTAAATAATGGAGGATATAAATTTTTGAGTGTTTGGTTAATTTGTTTAAATAATAATTTCGGATGCGTTTGGTAAATGGGTTTATATGGTATCAATTTAAATTAAATGCAATTACAGTTTTACCCTTATTTTAATTTAAGAATTATAAAGTTGTGGTTTAGGGCCTGCCGTTCATACCGTGCTTCTACAATACTGATTAGCGATGCAACCTCTCTTTTCTTTGATTATTCTAGTACCGAATTTAGAGTTCTTCTTGTTATCGTTCTTTCATAATTGCACATAGATATTGTAATTAACAAAACAAAGAACACAGAAGCAAGATACTGATAGCTAATTAAATGAGGCCAATGCAATCAACCAAATTCGACTGGATTGATCATACAAACCATCATTGCCTCAAGGCGAGCTTCTCCGAAACGGCTTGCTGCATAAGGATATGATTCAGAACTCGGTTTCTCAGAAACGAAAGCGTACAGTTCAAATTCATCCTTTGTTATCCCCTCCTGAAATTCGAAGCAAAAAGAACACGAATCAATAATCTATCAATCAACCGTAATAGTGAAAACCTACAAGTAAAAAGTCGAGATCATTACCAGGGGATATTCCGAAGAGGTGGTGGACAAGAGCCTTGACACGGTCTCCGTGTGCAGATCTGAGAAAGTCACGACCATCGCTTAGAATTTCACTGAGAACAGCTCACAGAGAAGCTCAGAGCTGTGAGGACGACGGCTGTAAGAGCGGTAGCAAGAGTGAGGAGTCGTGCAGGGACGCTCGCGGTGCTTGGATTTGTCGGGAAAACGGTCGTCGATGGGGGACGATGAAATTGTTTTTTTTTTTGTTGAAACCAGTGTGACTTGTTGACTTGTGATGAGGGTGACGATGATTTGCTTTGTTGTGGGGAGGGTATAGAGAAAATTAGATTTTAAATAGAGGATAATCTTAGTCATAAAAGAAAAGTATTAGCTAGATATAGCCTGATTTAATTAATACCTTATTAGAGGTATTATGAGGGTATTAACTAAATCTTACCTTTAAATAATTCCTCCAAACCAAACACGACATCAATTAATACTAACCCCCCTAAAACCCCCTTATACCCCCAACCAAACGGACCTAAGTATTTCGTCTATTGTCGGCGACATATGAAAACGTCTCATATTCAGTTAGATGACCTAACGTGACATGTAAAATAAAAAAACAATCTTTGAAAGAAATATAAGGAAACGAAAACGTTAAGCCGTTATCGACTTGGTCGTTTTAGATTAACTTAATGCGAAGTTGTATAGTCTATACCACAGGTTGACTCTATT
>JAPQWV010003515.1:0-40485 GCA_027422505.1 Craterostigma plantagineum
TACACGGGCCTTTGTTGAAATTTCCCGAATCATCACCATATCTTATAGCAGGAGAAAATATCAAGAAGCCATCACAGCCAACAACAATGGCATCTTCATCAACCACACTCATCCTCCATTCAAAATTCACTTCTCATGACATCATTAAAGCTTCAAACTGTCCCAAGTCCGTCTCGTCACTTCCCAAACTGAACAGTCAGTTTGTGGGCTTCGCAAAATGCGGCGATAATCTCCGATGGTGTAATAAGATCATCCCTAGGAAACTGCTGGGACCAGATTGTGGCTCAAGAACAACATGCTGGTTCAGGTTTGGTAAGAACGGCGTGGACGCCGAAGGCGCCGGCATTTACGGCAGCCAAAAGAGAGACGATTTTGACCGTGACGATGTGAACAGGTTAATTTATTAGTTTTTCGAAATTTTTCGATTGAGTTGAAAGTGGGATCATTACCAAGGCTGCCGCTGAAGTTCTGCGTGTACTGTGCAGTTCTTGAGTATGTTTGTTTCTTGCTGATTTCTTACCTTACAAAGCAATTGAGTTAGTTGTGGTTTTTTATTACAGTACTTCAACTACATGGGAATGCTGCGCCGTGGAAGGCTCGTACGATAAAATGGAAGCTCTGTTGAACCAAAACATTCACCCAGTTGATATACTACTTTTGATGGCCGCCTCGGAAGGAGATAAACCGAAGATCGAAGAACTGATGAGGGCAGGAGCTGATCACACTGTTAAAGATGCAGATGGTAGGACGGCGTTGGATAGAGCTTCGAGCGATGAGATCAGAGATCTCATTCTTGGATTTTCAGCTCAAAAAGCTTGATTTTGAGGATGGTTGTTCTTGGTTGTGTTTTGGTCTGCAGATTCTGTGTTCTTTTTTGTGCCTGATGATGTTATAATTAAAGTCTGCACCTTTTTGCTTTCCCCTTCTTAGGATGATGAAGGTAAATTTTTGTCTTGAGCATTGCAGAAGAGATCCAACATGTTCACAAATGCATACATTTGAAGTGAATTTACTGCGGAAGATCTATGCATGTCCGAAGTCCATCACTGCTAGAAATAAAGCTTAACAAGCTTCTTAATGTCTCGAATACACTGGTAAAAAGGATTAAAAGCATCATTTTCAGTTCATCATCGTCTATAATCATTCATTTTCAGAACATTAAAACACACACGGTTGACCTATCCTCAGCAATTCAAAGTCAAATCTGCGGTGGGTGAGCTACGTAACTAAAAGCTGTGAGATATCTTCAGTTTACAGTTCGTTTAAGATCAACCAAGGGATGAACAAGAAGAAAGCATCAAATTCGACCATCGACACGGCTAGGCAAAAACATCACATTACAATAATATATACGAAGCAAACCGTTTTATTCAACTTTATTTCATAATGTACATATACTATATACATATCATGTGTGTGACGATCACTGCTTCTTTGTTTGGGCTATATGGAGCATTGCTTGGGCGATTTCCACTGACATCTCCTTGGAAGATCAGTGGCCTTTCTCTTGACTTGCTGCATGTAACTCGAACTGCTACTACGATACGTACTCACCATGTACTTTATTGCTTCGCATCTGCACGGAGAGCTTATCTTCCCCACCACATAGCAACATTCTGCTAAGAAAGGTGGCTGTTGCTGCTGCTCTACGCCATCCCTGTCGTCGAAAGTATTATTCGTTAATATATTGAAATGAAACATATCCCATATATCCAAGTAAAGTACTTATTTACCTATATGAGTAGGGATTGCTAAACCATTGGTTGCAAAACCTCCATTGCATATTCTCTATCTGTTGTTGGCACGAAGAGGTCGTCGCATGGACTTGGAAGGCTGATATAAGGCCCGCAAAGCCAAGAAGATGGCTACCATGGCCAGCAGCTTATTATTATTATTAGGGGGCATAGCTAATTAGTTAACAAAAAGAAAAGAAGTGGGTATCTTTTCTTTTCTTTGCTTGATTAATTTATGGGTTGGGGATTTATAGGGGAGAATTACCATTGTTTTATAGGGTGAGTGTCCCTTTCATTTTCATTGTCATTGCATAGACGGAGATGGTGTGAAGCCAAGTATTGATGATGATGCATGAGAAGCATAGACATAATATGAAGTAGAGCTTGCCTATTGACATCATCGTTATTTAACTTGCGTGTCCGTACATCAAATTTGGAACTTGGACTTTTAATTGCGAACAAGATAAGCTCGTCCATTAGGTATCTAACTATTGTGCCGAGAAACTAAGTATTGTATGCTTACACTTATCTTTTTCTTGGCCGACTATGTTACTCAGCAATTTCTTACATGATATAATAAAATGTCTTGCTAGCAAGTTGTATTGTGAAGTCCCATCGATCCGTTATTTCTACGTCTATATACGTTCTTGATTGGTTAAATCTTTAGTGTTGTTGTAATATGAATTGTGTTTTGGTAAGCATATGATGCCATGCCATCTTCTTTTGTAGCAATAGAAGAAATCGTTGTATTATTAAATAAAATGGTACATTATTAGCTTCCTCAGAAATATACCCTTCCAGAAGAGGGCTAGCTAATAGCCCATGATGGGTTCATATCCTCTCTCCCACTATTTTATTTCATTTTGTCCCACGGATTCTTGACAAATGTCCAATTCAGGATTCAAATTTTCTTCTTTTGGTTTTATTTTAATTCATAATTTTCTAATTACATATTCCACCAAATTTTAATATCTTGATTATTTCATTAAATTCATATGATATAACCAAATAAACATATATACTTTATTATTTATTTCGTTACGATCATATTATATTCATATCTTATATTTTTCGATTTATAAATATCATTTTATTTTGTATCTTATATCATTGTGGCACAAATTGTGGGATAAATATAGTGGGACAGGAGATCCGATCCGTCCAGGATAAAGGTGAAGGTGGACAAATGATAAACGAATTAAAAAACCCCAAAAACCCCACCTTGCTTTGACGTTATTAATTAAGAAGAGATGCATTATGCAATATTTGAATATTCGTACAATATAAACGATGCCGATAAAAAACATCATAGCTCAAAGTATTGATTGAATTTAAATATTTAAATAAAAAAAGAAAATGCACTGATTTCAACTTTGGAGTGTAGGCGGCACAAATCACGTCACGATTGAATTTTGATAATCAACATGGCAAGAAATCCCAAAAAAAGTTCACTTTTAATTCTTCCATAATCAAATTAAAATTTTATTATATTGGAATGTTGTTACTCCAAGATTTTTTTCATTACAAATTCGATAAAATACTACACAACATAGGACGAGCCGGGTTTTAAGGTGCAAACTTGATATAATTTTTATAGTATATATATTTTCTTCTTCGCCACCCTAGCTTACCAATACTATGAAAGGTCAGTAACCTCTTTTTCCTCAATAAAAAGCATTTCAATATTCATGCGTCTCAGTTGCAGTAATACTTTAAACACCTAACCCTCTACCAAAAGGAACAGAGATCTCAAAGCATACCCAATATTTCCATCCACCCTATTACCAAACCAAAACAATTTTTTTTTAGATTTTGACCTCAGAATCATCACCAGTTAGACGATAGAACCAATTATTTTTCCCCAGGCTGTAATTCGCTGTTGATGATCTCATGATACATGTTCCCTTTTCTGATTAGAGACAGAAGATTTTTCGCACAAGGGTTGTTCATGTTCAAAGCTCTTTCTACAGAAGAGCTCTGAACATCTTACCGTCGCAGAAAATAAAAACCCCGTCTTCGAAATCGATACCAAAAAACCTTTTCGTTAGTTCTTTATAATTGAGCTTTACTATGATCTCGTCTTCTTTAAGGTGCCAACCCTTTTCGTTGGGCTCGGATATTACTCTACAGAAAAGGAGAGCGATACTTGGTGGCGATCCGATTAATTTGCCCCTAACCTCTCTTACAAGAAAGGATCTTCAGACATCTGCTTTTTCCCTCTCTAAGCCTCTACATGTCTCGAGGATCGCGTCAAGGGTTAAGTCTTACCCTTTCGGCGAGGCGAGACAAGCTCGATCTCCGGCGACCTGTAAGGCCTATGAAGCAGCCGACCACTCAGAGCCCGCCGCGGAGTCGAAATCCGAGGCGGCGAGGAAGCTTAAGATCGGCGTTTACTTTGCGACTTGGTGGGGTTTGAATGTCATCTTTAACATTTACAACAAGAAGGTGCTGAATGCTTACCCTTTTCCATGGCTGACTTCAACGCTTTCGCTCGCCGCTGGGTCTTTGATAATGCTGGTTTCGTGGGCTCTGAGGATAGCCGAGTTTCCAAAGACCGATCTTGATTTTTGGAAGAGCCTCTTCCCGGTGAGATTTTTCAAAAGAAAAATTTCTTAGTTTCTGTTCTGTGATATGATATGTATGTGTCCCTTTCTTCTCCAATGTCTTGATGTAGGTCAATCCGACAAAAGTTCTTATTAATTTTACCATGATTTTGTCTGTTTCTATGCGGTGTTCTGGGATTTGTGGTCTTTGTTCTTGGATATATGGTGTTTTGCCTGGCTTCTTACCTCTCTGTAAGAGAAGAAAAAAATGATATTTTTACTGCGATTGAGGTAATTTCTTGGCGTTTATAGGTCGCAGTTGCACATACGATTGGGCACGTTGCTGCTACCGTGAGTATGTCGAAGGTGGCCGTTTCCTTCACCCACATAATAAAGAGCGGCGAGCCAGCTTTTAGCGTCCTAGTGTCAAGATTCATCTTAGGAGAAACATTTCCTCCATCTGTTTATCTATCCCTTCTCCCAATCATCGGTGGCTGTGGTTTAGCAGCTCTCACTGAGCTCAACTTCAACATGATCGGTAAGTAAAACCCCATTACCCTGATTGATCATCTGCTTATCCACGCTGTAAAACTATCGAAAGCGATTTATTTTTATCTCGGTTCTTACGTGAAATGCTAATCTTGATATGGGTTGAAGACTTGCTGCTTCTCTTTAAGTAACACATTATTGGAGTCACATGAAATCTCAGACAATTAGGTAGCTTTGTCTTTGGAAGCTTGTGGTTATTTGGTACTGAGGAGCAAGCTGTAAAGGTTCTTCCTTTTTTCTTTCTTAAAGATAAGGTGGTTTTCTGTCAATATCAGGTTTTATGGGGGCCATGATATCGAATCTAGCGTTTGTTTTCCGCAACATATTTTCCAAGAAGGGCATGAAGGGAAAATCAGTTAGCGGGATGAACTACTATGCTTGCCTTTCTATGCTTTCTCTCCTCATACTCACGCCGTTTGCTATCGCCGTCGAGGGACCGAAGATGTGGGCCTTGGGATTCGAACAAGCCATGTCTCAGATTGGACCACAGATCATATTGTAAGTAAATCACATGAACTTACAGCTTCTATTCTTTCTTGTACTATGGGAGTTAAGCTTGAATCTGGTAAAGTTAGGCGCTCCTAACTTTGAAGTCCCGGCATTCATTTCGTATGACAGTCTTAGATTTTGAGGAAGATTATGCGATAAATTTTTGCAAAAAACATGTTACAATAGGTGGATGGCTGCCCAAAGTGTATTCTACCACCTATACAATCAGGTCTCTTACATGTCGTTGGACGAGATATCTCCTTTGACTTTTAGCGTTGGAAATACCATGAAACGTATATCTGTGATTGTCTCTTCCATCATCATTTTCCGTACGCCCGTTCAACCTATAAATGCTCTCGGAGCTGCGATTGCAATTCTTGGACTTTCTTGTATTCTCAGGTTATTCGAACTTTTTCCTTTTATACTTCTGCGTCTCCTCGGAAAACATTACAGCTTGTGTATCAATCGACAAATGATATGATTCCGATCAATTTTGACAGGCGAAACAGTGAAGTGTCTTCTCAGGTTTCTTGGTTTGCTGCTTTTACGGCGGCGGACCAGCGAAGCAGTGCGGGTTTTACATGTAAATAGAGACAATATCACAACAATAATGTGCTGCAAAAACTTTTGATGTATGATTTATGAAGAGGATTGCTCCTATATTTTATTGTCCTGAAGCAATTTCTAATAAACGAGGCAGCTTTAGCCTTTAGATTATTTTTCACTTGGTTCCTTAATTTTTATTTTATTTTGGATTTCGTAATCAATTCAGAATTTGGAGATGGAGGGTCTCATAATTAATATTAGTTCTGGAAATAACATTGGTTCGACCATTGGGTCTCATAATAACCATAGAACTTGGAGATGATACAAAATAGTAGCACGATGACAGACTCACAAAACACATCCTAAGCCATTATTTTATACCCCATTGTATTACCACACAAAGCACCAACCCAAACTACTGTCACCAAACACAAGAGCAATTATCACTTAGAATCCACCACGAAGACGAAGGACAAGGTGAAGTGTAGACTCCTTCTGAATGTTATAGTCAGCAAGGGTCCTACCATCTTCAAGCTGCTTGCCTGCAAAGATAAGCCTCTGCTGGTCGGGGGAATACCCTCCTTGTCCTGAATCTTGGCCTTCACATTGTCGATGGTGTCCGAGCTCTCCACCTCCAAAGTAATGGTCTTCCCAGTCAAAGTCTTGACAAAGATTTGCATCCCTCCTCTCAACCTTAAGACCAAGTGGAGCGTAGACTCCTTTTGGATGTTATAATCTGCCAAGGTTCGGCCATCCTCGAGCTGCTTTCCAGCGAAGATAAGCCTCTGCTGGTCAGGCGGGATACCTTCCTTGTCCTGGATCTTAGCCTTGACATTGTCAATGGTGTCTGAGCTTTCAACCTCAAGGGTTATGGTCTTGCCCGTGAGGGTCTTGACGAAGATTTGCATACCACCACGGAGACGAAGGACTAAATGGAGGGTTGACTCCTTTTGGATGTTGTAGTCAGCCAAGGTACGACCATCCTCGAGCTGCTTCCCGGCGAAGATCAACCTTTGCTGGTCAGGTGGGATACCTTCCTTGTCCTGGATTTTGGCCTTTACGTTGTCAATGGTGTCTGAACTTTCGACCTCAAGGGTGATGGTCTTGCGGTGAGGGTCTTCACAAAGATCTGCATACCACCACGGAGGCGAAGGACCAAGTGGAGGGTTGACTCCTTTTGGATGTTATAATCAGCAAGTGTACGCCCGTCCTCGAGCTGCTTGCCAGCAAAGATCAGACGCTGCTGGTCTGGGGGGATTCCTTCCTTGTCCTGGATCTTGGCCTTGACGTTGTCGATGGTGTCTGAGCTCTCCACCTCGAGCGTGATGGTTTTGCCCGTGAGGGTCTTCACAAAGATCTGCATACCACCACGGAGACGAAGGACCAAGTGGAGGGTTGACTCCTTCTGTATGTTGTAGTCAGCAAGGGTACGTCCGTCCTCAAGCTGCTTTCCAGCAAAGATAAGTCTTTGCTGGTCAGGTGGGATCCCTTCCTTGTCCTGGATCTTGGCCTTGACGTTGTCAATGGTATCGGAGCTTTCCACCTCAAGGGTGATTGTTTTGCCAGTGAGGGTCTTCACAAAGATCTGCATCTGTATATTCAGAGAGCTCTTGGTAAGCTATGATATCCATTAACCAATCATTTCACATCAAGTTAATGGATGAAGTATCACAAAGTCCACGGATCCAACACAATTATGCGAATATAACGTCAGAGTTACCAATCTTAATAGGTTCAAACGGAACAAAAATTTCTGCAAACGGACGAGAACCGCAAAATCAGGACGGATTTCAAATATCACAGAATTCCAATCGAATATTAGCTTTTCACACAACGATTAAGCAGTTGACCGAAGAAGCATCAAAAGGACCTTCTAACAGAACTAAAAAACAGATCACAGACGCAGCTTCAGATCAGGTATAAAGCAGACGATGAAAGCTGAGATCCTTATTAAAACTAAGAGACAGATCTAGCAAAAGCTTGCCCGAGATCCTTATTAAAACTAAGAGACAGATCTAGCAAAAGCTTGCCCTGGAATCATAAACACAGCAAAATCCAAATCCATATCACAAAGGACCGATTCACAAACATAATTCTTATACATGAATAGGAAAGGATAAGCGAGGGATGATAATCGGAAGATAAAACTGAAAAACTTACATCGATTGGCAGTAAAACGATCGGAAGCTTTCGTAGAAAGATTGCTTTTTTGTTGTTGATGATAAGAGAGATGAATGAGAAGACGAGCTACGAGCTGCTTATATAGAATTCACAAACCGCGTCAGCCCTAAAGCAATTTGCATTATTGACGATAATAATAAAAATAAAAAAATATTGTTTACTTTAATATTGATTTTAAAACTCATAATAAATACGGTGGGGCAACTTACACGCTTGACCTAAAACATGTTATCTTCTGTTCGTGGTGGATTTGCCAAACACCTAACCTATTCCATGGCCGAATATAATTTATCTAAAAAATATCTACTCCATCCGTCCCGGTATCTTTTGGACATTTGGAATTGGGTTCGATTTAAGAAATATCATATTTTAGTAGTATAGAGGAAGAAAAGTGTATGTGTGTGGCACGTCTTTTAAGAATATTTAATGTTATTATATTGATTGTGTGTGATAGTTTTTGGAAATGTATAAAAGATAGTGGGACGCCCGATTTGGTAAATGTTCAAAAGTTACCGGGCGGAGGTAGTAATTCTACACCCTTCGGAGAAAAGAGGCCATATTAGACAGCATAAACATGACAATGGGCCTGCACACTCAGTTAGATGGGCCTGTTTTCTGGGCTATATTAATTATGCAAAAACTTGTTGATGTTGCGAAATTACTTCAAATTTAAGGATATGAATTAGTTTATTTAAGTATTTGTTCAAAAATAAAAAGCTATTCTTGGAACTGAAACTTAAGTTGCATCTGTTTCATAATTTTTCTACCTATTCGTGGGAAACTGAAAGATATTGCATGGGAAAGGTCCGAAGTACTTCGCCATTTGTCTTTCCAAGTTTGAATACAAATTGTATTTATCGATTCATAAATCATAACAGATCCCTAATTGCATCTTATCACATCGAAACTCATGAATGGTATGGACTTTATGTCCTTTTTTCAAGTACAAAAAAGTACTGTTACGTAAAATGCTTGAGGCGAAAAATGCAAGGCACATCGACATCCTAACCGTCATGGGACTGTAACTTCAAAAGTTGTCATAAAATTTGAAACTTCAGCATGAATATAATATAATACACTATTGAACTGTTCATCGAAATTTCGAATTTTATCATCTCTGACCGTATTATGGTGTCATCTTCTTCCTATCCTACTACGTAGTTACTTCGGACAACAAAATATGAATCATCTTACAATGTCCCTAACCCTACCAGAAAAGATTCTAGTTATTATTTTTTTTTCCAAAAAGATTCTAGTTTTATTTGAACAATCCAAATAGATAGTACCAAAATTCCAACTGAACTAACAAAAGTACTACAATACAACACATCTCGCCAAAAAGTAGTAACAATTACCAATTTCACACTGGAAAAAAAAAAATCCTGAAGTTTTAAAAATGTATCCCATTGTTATAATGTACTCCCTCTTTTCCGTATTAGTTGTCGTTCTAAACATTTACACACATATTAAGATATGGGTCTCATGTCTCTTATATCCCTCATTATTTATTTCCCATGTAATAATCAATATTTCACATGTTATTTAAAACTAGGGTAAATATGGAAATCCACATTTTTTTTCTTGAAAAATACAAAACGACATCTTTTTAGGAAAAAAAATCTAGAACGACAATTAATAAGGAACGGAGGGAGTATAAAACACTTCATGAAAATGCTTGAAGAAAAACGTATAACGATTCAGTCCCGAAATGGCATGAAAATTTGCTAGCGAATTATAACATTATAAAGTAACAATTTGTTCTCTGTATCGTTATACTCCTTCTGTTCCTTAATATATGTCGTTTAAATATATTACATGCATGTTAAGAAATAAAGTAAAATCTCCATTATATCCTTAATTAATTATGTTATCTAATTTAATTTTACGCTTTCTATTAAAGATAAGGAATAAAATTGGAAATAAGCAATATTGTTTATCTGGAATGAAATTTGTAAAATGGCATGTATTTAAAACAAAAATAAAACCTAAAACCACGTGTACTAAGGAACGTATGAGGATTAAGTTATACCAAAAAAAAGAGATCTTTTGCATTAGTCCGTTTTAAGGAAGTTCGATAAAACGGGGTTACCTTTAATTTCTGTCAATTCAGAGGGTTATACGTAATTTATAAAAGTAGATGTTCTTGGTAACTGTGTGAAACCCGTGATGAAAATTCAACTTAATTTATAGCGATGAGGTGACACATGAGAGATAGGTCTATCGATTTAAAATGTCCCACCGCATCACTTTACATTTTGGATTAATTTCAATTCATGCCCCGTCACAAGCTTTAATTTAAGATTCTAACATCTCAGAAAAAACTTTAGTTTAAAAGACCAAATTTTGTAAATTTTAGAGTTAAAGACCTAAGTGGTATAAAAGTTATATGAACTGGTATAGGATGATCGTTTTGTGTAAGAAACTTTCAACATGTTGTTATTTCAGAACAATGAAATCGCACTGCATAAATAACAAAAAATAAAGAACACTTTCGATTTAACGTGGTTCAGATTCCTTTTAAGAATCCTACATCCACGATCGGGCAAAGGTATTTTATTGATCAACTGATATGAATTTTACAGAGAGAGCTTTCAAAGACGTCGCACCCCAAATACAGCTCAAACCCTTCTTTTTTAAATGCGCGGGAAAGTTAGTTTCAGAGCAATCACGGCCGTGACGCCCGACGTCGCAGGCCGTGACCCAATCTAGTATGCCACACATCTACTGACAAATGGTTAAGAAAAGCATTCTTATTAGTATCTGCTATTTGAAAAACAGAATTCACTTTCAGAATGTAGAGCCCTGCAACCTCTCTACCCCTGCCAATCACCTGCCGGGTATTGTCCTGTATCACAAACCCATTAGTCTCAAAAATAAAGGTACAGTTTACTTCCCTCGCCAAGGCACTAACCGAGACTAAATTAAACTGGAATTTCAGGTACCAGCAAGACATTTGTCAAGGTGATTGACTGGTTTATAACGTAGGATCCTGCTTTACTTACTCTTATGACTGAGTTATCAGGTAAGATAATGTTAGATTCTTTTATGCTATGCACATCATGCAACATGTCCACATTTCCACATACATGCCTAGTTGCCCCCGAATCTATCAGCCAAAAATTCTTATCTATCATCCTAGGTAAGTTGAATGAAATACACATACCTCCTTCCTTTTCAGGCTGCCTTTTGGACTCCTCCACATAAAGTGGTTGGTTGGCCACTGATTGGTGAAGCAAGTCCTTCAAGCTTTGCAACTGGAAGTTGGTCATTTGCAGGTGGACCGTTTCTTCACCTGAACCATGTCCATTAGAGTTCGTTGTTCTGCTCAATTGGTCCATTGTGAAGTGATTAGCTCTGGCGCCCTTGTTCTTTTGAAACTGCTTAAAGCCTGGTGGGAACCCATGAATTTGGTAGCATGTCTCACCGTATGGCCTCTCTTATTGCAGTGGATGCAGATTGGCTTCCCCCTTCTTTCTTTTGGCCATATGGTGCTTTCTTGACTGATTCAGTTTCATTTCTTGTCAGCATAGTCATGCTGCTGTTTGTGTCATTCAAACCAAGCCCAATGCCCATTGTTCTCTGCTTCTCCTCTTGTACCAGTAAAGCAAACATCCTGTTAATCGAGGGAATGGGGTCCATAAGCAAGATCTGCCCCCTCGTCTGAGAAAACGAATCATTGAGGCCCATCAAGAAGGTTAACACATATTCTTCATCAAGATATGTCTTCATTGCATTGATGCCTCCACAGACACACTGACAAGATGGTATGTAATTCGAAAGTTCGTCCCACAATGTCTTCAATTTAGTGAAGTACACAGTGATGCTGCAAGATCCCTGTGCCAAATTCATCAGTTCTCTTTTTAGCTAGAAAATGCGCGGCTTGTTTGTTTGGCCGAATCTCTGTTGTAGATCAACCCAAACTTCCCTCGCCGTTGCGCTATAAAAAATGCTAGCCGAGATCTCCTTCGTGACTGAATTCAAGATCCAAGAAATCACCACGCTATTATTCCTTTTCCACGCACTCAGCTCATTCTTGGAGACTGGCTGATCTTGTGACGCTGCGACTGGCGCTTGAGATCTCCATTTACGAAACCTTCCTTATTCCGACCAATCAAAGCTATCATCATCGCCCTACTCCAAGTGGCGTAATTATCCCCATGTAGCAGTTCATGGACTAGAATTTGCCCCGATGTATCATAGTTACTGAGAAAATAGGGATCGTTGATTAGAACCCCTGATTCAGGATTTGACGAGGTGATTACAGTGGCCATCACAATCTGCGCTCTGTCGTCAATCTGAACAGAGTTAAGCGAGTGAAATTTTCTTCAATTACTCAGCACGAAGACACAATTCAAATGCTCTGATACCATAACAAAAAATAAAGAACACTTTCGATTTAATGTGGTTCAGATTCCTTTTAAGAATCCTACATCCACGATCGGGCAAAGGTATTTTATTGATCAGCTGATATGAATTTTACAGAGAGAGCTTTCAAAGACGTCGCACCCCAAATACAGCTCAAACCCTTTTTTTTTTAAATGCGCGGGAAAGTTAGTTTCGGAGCAATCACGGCCGTGACGCCCGACGTCGCAGGCCGTGACCATCGACAGTGTGTGAAAGGCCATCTTGTCACGGCCGTGACGACTAAGGTCGCAGGCCGTGACCATCGGCAGTGTATAGCTGGTATGGCTGATCTGCATCTCACGGCCGTGACACCTTGCGTCGCAGGCCGTGACCAACGGCAGTGGGTAGCCGATCTCCATCTCACGGCCGTGACGCCTGAAGTCGCAGGCCGTGACCATCGACTGTCTTCATATCAGCTCCTGCTCGCCGTTTCTTCCACTCCACGAGCTTATTTCGGCTCTTTTCTTGTTGATCTTTCAATAATAAATAAACTGGTATTGGATAAACCTTAACTGGTACTGAATAATCATTTTGTGTTACAAATTTTAACAAATTATTATTTCAAAGCAATGAAGTGGTACAGTAGAAATAGGGTCCTCAAAACTAATTTTTTTACCAATAGAAACTGAATTTGTAAATGAAAATCCCGACGAGTGCCTGAATCAAAATTGCCTCTTACATTTTACACTATAATGCAGCTTACTAAATTCATGTTTATTCTCAGTCAAATTTTAACTTGCTACGTTGTCCGACCTCTATTGGCATTGGCATTTGCCCACTCTTTCAAATTTTCCCTATAACCTCGTCAACGAAAGCAACAAAGCTAAGTTACGAAACTCTGTCTATTACCTCTTAGCCAAGAATGGAAGGAAACATCCTCTGCTTATCAACCAACCCAACTATCCATCCTTACAATTCCTTACAAGCTTACGTAGGCTAATATTAGCTTTAGCTCTTCTAAAGTTAGGATAAAGCTTCGACCTTTGAAGCACAACAGAAAAAATCAGCATCCCACAAAAACGATGGGCGAGAATAAGAACAAGAAAGACACAGTATGGTTCTCCTTGAAGAAATCCCTCCACTGCAGATCAAGTGGTTCAACAGATGCCCAAAGCCCAAAGACTCGAAAGCAGTTGACCAGTATTTTGACCAAGAAAGCTCCAAGGTCAGGCTGTTCAAGGTCTCTGGCGAATCTCAAGGACGTTATTCACGGAAGCAAAAGG
Organism: Craterostigma plantagineum; assembly: GCA_027422505.1. Lineage (NCBI taxonomy): Eukaryota > Viridiplantae > Streptophyta > Magnoliopsida > Lamiales > Linderniaceae > Craterostigma > Craterostigma plantagineum. The sequence continues at coordinate 13,669 of JAPQWV010003515.1, forward strand.
CAGCACCTTACATCATCGTCTCAGAGGCATCCCACTAGCTCCAGCCCAAGATCTATAGGAAGCAGCGATTTTCTCAACCCCATAGCCCACGAAGTGATTCTTAGCAACTCGAAATGTGAGCTGAGAATCAAAGGCTGTAATGGGTTGCTGCAAGAAAGCGGCCGTAATGGTAACGACAGTGATACCTATGACGTGGGAACGTTGATTCCTGGTACGCCCGTTCACAGTTATTACAGCAAGAACTGTAATACTGCGAGCGCAACGCCTAGGAAGAACAGCCCTGCTTTGGGAGAGAAGAGTAAAGCTGCCTTCGAGAAGAGGGCAACTTCTTTCGGGAATAATGGTGTTGCCACGTGCCATAAGTGTGGGGAGCAGTTTGTGAAGTGGGAGTCTCTTGAATCACATCACCTTTCCAAGCACGCTGGTAAGGATTCCTTCCCCTGTGTGTGTGTGTTTTTTGGGATTTGAGAGTGAAAATGGTTGAAAAAAGGCAGTAACTTTATGCTACTAGGGAACTATACACCTTTGCTTGTTAAAAAAAAACTGATGGGATTCTATGAATGTTTCACTTGGGATCTCAAAATTACTTGCTCGTTGTGTTGTAATAATAATAATAATAACAGTAACAGAGCTCATGGAAGGCGATTCATCTAGAAAGATAGTCGAAATCATCTGCAGATCGAGCTGGCTCAAGCCCGAAAACCAATGCGTAAGAATAGATCTCGTCCTAAAAGTTCACAACATGCAAAAGACACTCTCTCGCTTCGAAGAGTACAGGGAAGCCGTGAAATCTAAGGCCAGCAAACTCCCAAAGAAGCATCCTCGATGCTTGGCAGATGGAAACGAGCTGCTGAGATTCTATGGGACAACCTTAGCTTGTTCCCTGGGCCTTAACGGTTCTTCCAACCTCTGCGTGTCCGAAAAATGCTGCGTTTGTAGGATTATAAGACAAGGGTTCTCTGCGAAGAGGGAATCGAAAGATGGGATTGGAGTTTTTACAGCCTCCACGAGTGGTAGGGCTTTCGAAGGGATAGAGATCGTTCAAGAAAATGGGCCTCTTTTACGAAAGGCTTTGATCGTTTGTAGGGTTATCGCTGGGAGGGTTCATCGCCCTTTGGAGAATTTTAGGGACATGGCTGGGCAGAATGGGTTCGATTCCTTGGCGGGGAAAGTCGGGGTTTATTCTAATATTGAGGAGCTTTACTTGCTTGATTCTAAGGCACTCTTACCTTGTTTTGTGGTTATATGCAAGAGTTGAATTGAAAGAAGATCTATATGTGGCCTTCTTTGTCTTTTGTGTCTTTTGTTGAATCAAATGTACCTTGTAATAAAGATTTATGACTAACACTCAATTCGCGTTTTTTAGGACTATTTTTATTTATATAATGGATTACAAAATTAGGTGGCCATGAATGAGTTGCATCGATCATTATCTCATGACATTGTGTCAGTTTTCTTTGTTTGGCCATTGCTTCTTATCGTGTTTAATTATTTCTATTGCGAGCAGAAAGTTTGGGATGACCGAGCATCATAAATGTTTTCCACTTAGACTATATTTTTCGGTGATCCGTCAATGAATAGAAGTATTTAAAATAAACCAAAAAGGATTCAATAATTTCCACAACCGGTTGGTGGACCAACCTGGTGCACCAACCGGTTGTGCACAGGGCACACTATTTTTGTTGTTTTAATTGATTTTATGATACATTTAATTATATAATAAATTTTTATTTTTATTTTTTTACCAAAATATATGACTTTTTTTACTCTACAAATAGAGACCAATGTTGATACATTTTGAATGACAATTTCAAATTATCTATTTCTCTATCACATTCTATAATCTATCATAATTCATATTATTTTTTTCTCCAATGACTAAAGTATCTAAATTTTATATCATATAATGTAATCTATTTTTAAACATTCCAATACTACTTAAAATAATTCTAAAATATAAATATTATGGGTTGTATTGGGAAATTGATAAGCTAAAAATTATTGAGGTTGGATAGAGGTGTATGTTGTGTATGTGGAGGTGAGAGAAATTAATATTTTATTCTGATGACCTAGGATCATGAATAATTATAGTCTGATGCATTCTTTTTTCCCCTATGAATATTATCGAATTCGAAGGGGCGTAAAAAAAAGCTAGCTTTAGACAGTCGAACATGGGAAAATCAATGAGAACCTTGTTTCTTTTTTCCAAGTTTACCACAATTTCACTTAATCTTATATTTTGTCAAAAACATTACTACTACTCCACCAAAACTGAATTGTAAATCGATGTTAGTCCCATTATCCATATCTTGTAGTGAGGCAGGAATTTCATAATTTTCTTGCATGGGATGATACATTGGGAATCTATAAAGTCTATAACTTACTTGAATATTTCTGTGAATATAAAGAATCAAGTGGTAAGATGAATCCAAATATCGGCACGTGGTCCAATTTGGAAGGTTTCATTAAATATCTGAATTCTAAGACTAAATAGCAGTTAAGGAACATGTCGCCATACGTCAAATGTCACTCCAAACCACGTTAGATTTGTCTTCAACTAAGTTAGATTTGTCCTCATTATTATGTGTAATTAATTTTTCGTTCATGAAAACACCTTGGAGCTCTTCTGTTTTAACCATTTTCGTTCATTCATAGTATTAACTACAGTAACAATATTGACGCCATAAATTGGAGTGATAAGGATGGAAATTGGAGTGATAAGGATGGAAGTCAAGCTGTGAATATCCTTCCCGAAAATAGAGAGATTTTGAAGAGTAATTCAAGGGATCTTATTGGGATCCAATCACTGCATTATGGGAAATCATCGAGCAATCTTCTCCCATTAATATAGTCATTTAATAGCACGATATCTTTCCTTTCTAGGCTTATTGTTAGCCTCTATATTGATATTGTAATAGAACTCTCGAGTTACGGCTTTAGTGAATCAATTCGAGAAATATTGTTCAGTTTATTTTCTTCTTTATGGTATCAGAGCAATAGCCGTGAGACACGAGAGTTTAACCTTCACCAATGGCTTCCACAATATCGTTAAACGTTGCCAACTTTGTTACCCTCAAACTCACACCAAACAACTATCCTCTCTGGCGTGAACAAATGCTTGCATTAGCCGAAAGTCAAGACATGGTCGGACTTCTCACTGGCGATAAAAAGAAACCAGCCATGTACACCAACGCTGTAGCAGAAAAAACATCAACAAACGATGACGACAATGAAGCTATAAATCAAATTTCAGAAGGTTTTCTCAAATGGAGAAAAGAAGACCGTCTCCTCCGTGGATGGATCATTGGAACACTCACAAAAGAGACCTTGGCTTAGTTATTGGCCTCGACTCTTCTCAATCAGTTTGGAATGCGTTGAAGGAAGCATATGCCCAAGATTCACAAGAAAGAGAATTTACTCTACGGCAACAGCTTACTTTCCTCAAAAAGCAATCAAATCAGTCCTTATCAGACCATCTAAGAAGATTCAAAAGTATATGCGATAGCCTCGCAGCCATAGGCAATCCCATACCCGACAAAACCAAAGTTTACTCATTGCTAGCCAATCTCGGCCCCAAGTATGAATCGTTCACAACCACAATGCTCAAACCTCCAATGCCGTCCTACACAGAGGTTGTCTCACTTCTACAAGGTTTCGAACAACGCAATTCATGGATTGAAGAATCAAATACCCCATCATAGCGTTTTATGGAGAGCGTAATCACCGTCATCAGCATCAAAACCACAACAATCGTCACAACCAGTTCACTTCAAAAGGAAGAGGATTTGAGGCGACAAATAACAACTTTCATTACTCTAATGTTGCAGGTAATAACTCTAACTCAGGGCAATCATCTCAAAGGGGTAACAATGGCGTTTCTCGACCACCACCACCTGGTAAGAGAAGAATGAATACTACAGAGAGAGATGTATAAAAACGAGGTATGCCAACTATGTGGAAAGCAAGGGCACATCGCCAAAATATGTTGGAGTCTACCGACACAAGCAGACAATGATGAACTTCCCCATGCACTTGCCGCTCTCACCATGAACACCTCCATCGCTGATACTGAGTGGACCACCGATACTGGCGCATCGAACCACATGACTGCAAATTCAGGTATGCTTTTCTAATCTCAGAAAATATGTTGGTTGTGATTCTGTATTTATTGGCGATGGTTCTCCTCTAAAAATAGATGCAGTTGGTGACACCTTGGTATCTGATGGTAAAAACAAATTATTATTACGCGATGTTCTATTAGTCCCACGATTGACGAGGAACTTACTCTCCATTAGTCAATTAACGTCACAATATCCATTAAACTGTGAATTCACTAATGAGTTGTTTTGCATTAAGGAACGAGCAACAGGACAGATCCTACTAGTGGGTCAGCGTAAAGGTGATCTTTATGTTTTGTCGAAGATGAAGGAGGCAAATTTCTCGACTCGACAAAATTCAGGGACAGAGGAGTTATGGCACCAACGTCTTTGTCGACGATTATTCTCGTTATATGTGGTTAATTCCCATTCGTGCTAAATCTGATTTCTTTGATGTTTATTTGGCATTTGAAAAGTATGTGCATCGACAATTCGATGCAGAAATAAAAATATTTCATACTGATGGAGGCGGAGAGTTTGTGAATAACAGACTCAAACATCATTTTCAACAACAAGGAATCATCCATCATCTTTCATGTCCTTACACACCCGAGCAAACAGGAATTGTTGAACGTCGACATCGCACTATTAGAGAACTTGGCATGACTATGATTTTTCATAGTGGCGTTTCCACGTCGCTATGGGTTGACGCTTTTACTACCGCGACTTATTTAATTAACCGTTTGCCTTCTTCTTCATTAGGATTCGATACTCCTTATTTTCGTCTACATAGTTTTCATCCTACATATTCCATTTTACGTGTTTTTGGATGCAGGTGCTACCCATACACTTGGGATATGAAGAAAATAAATTTGATTCTAAAACTATACCTTGTGTCTTTGTAGGTTACAGTAACCAACATAAAGGGTATCGATGTCTAGATCCAACAACCAACAGAGTGTTTGTTTCGAGACATGTGGTATTTGATTAAAATAATTTTCCTTGCAAAACTAAAATGCCTTCATATCCTTCAAATGCAGGTTTGAATTTTTGAGTCCCGTTCCGCCCTTATCACTAAATCAGACCAGTGCTCTTGAGGAAAACGCATCTCCACCAATCCCAATACCATGCAATATTCTACATGAATCATCAGCTATTTCTGATGTCGAAGATGCTACCTCTGCCCCCTCCATGACTTGTGATCATAACCAAGCAGCGACACCTCAATCTCCATCACCGTCTGCTGCAGATACTTTGGCTCCCCAAAATGATTTTATTGATATATCGTCCCATGCCGATGGCATGCTACCAAGTCCAGGTAGCTCCTCATCTCCTTCTTCATCTAACTTTGACTCTTCCTTACATGTTGAACAGGCCCAATCAGAGTCTAGTCGTATGGTCACTCGCGCTCAACATGGCATATACAAACCTAATTCCTGTTATGCTCTCATTCATGAGTGTGCTGATATTCCAAAAGAACCACGTAGTGTTAAAATGGCTCTACAGCATGCTGGTTGGAGACGAGCTATGATTGAGGAACTTGACGCACTACACGAAAATCAGACATGGACCTTAGTACCTCGGGAACCTCACATGAACGTTGTCGGATCAAAATGGGTGTTCAAAGCAAAACTAAAAGCAAACGGTACACTTGATCGACTAAAGGCCAGGTTAGTTGCCAAAGGATACCATCAGGTGGATGGTATTGACTTTACTGAAACTTTCTCTCCGGTTATAAAACCAGGTACAATACGTCTAGTTCTTAGTTTAGCATTAGTTCGTAAATGGGACATTAGGCAATTAGATGTCAAAAATGCTTTTCTCCATGGATTTATAACTGAAGATATTTACATGGATCAACCTCCTGGTATGCATGATTTACTCTTTCCCTCTCATGTTTGTAAACTGAAAAAGGCGCTTTATGGTCTCAAGCAAGCACCGCGAGCTTGGTTTGATCGTTTTAGCGCTTTTTTGCTCGCTAACGGTTTTTTCTGCAGCCTAGCGGATCCATCTCTTTTTATTTTGCACTCCCCTCTTGGTACGTTAATTTTACTACTTTATGTCGATGACATGCTTTTGACAGGATCCAATTCAAAATTACTTGATGATTGCATTTACACTCTGAGTTTGCTATGAAGGATTTAGGTTCCATTCATCATTTTCTTGGAATTGAAGTTAAGCGAGATAAAAATTCGGTACACCTTTCTCAAACTCATTATGCTTATTCAATTCTTGATAAGTCGCATATGCTCGATTGCAAACCCATGCATACCCCAATGGAAACTAAGACTAAAGGCTTTAGTGCTATCACACCTTACCCCGACCCCTCTCTCTACCATAGCATTGTCGGTGCTCTACAATACTTGACTCTTACACCCGACTTGTCATTTTCTGTTAATTATGTCTCTCAATTTATGCAATCACCTTCTCTCACTAGTATGAAAATGGTTCATTTTACGATATGTAAAGGGCACCATCAATCTCGGGTTACATTTAACGGGTGATTCTACACTTGATCTTTGTGGTTTCTCTGATGCAAATTGGGCAGGTTGTCCAACCACTCGAAGATCCACGACCGGCTTTTGTACTTTCTTGGGGCGAAATATTATCTCATGGTGCGCCAAAAAGCAACCAACTATCTCTCGATCCAGCACTGAGGCCGAGTACCGTGCGATGGCTAACACCGCTGCAGAATTAACCTGGCTTACATTCCTCTTACGCGACCTCCATATTCCTCAATCACAACCGCCAACTCTCTTCTGTGACAACTTAAGTGCGTTACATATGACTATTAACCCTGTTTTTCATGCTCGCAGCAAACACATTGAACTGGATTACCATTTTGTTCGTGAGCGGTCTCGATAGGACTCCTTATTTCTCGACACATCTCGTCTACTCTCCAAATTGCGGACATCTTTACGAAACCCCTATGTAAAGCTTCCTTACGCCACTTCCACAACAAACTCTGCCTTCAGCCTCGGCATAGTTTGAGGGAGGATATTAAATACAGTAACAAGCCATAAATTGGAGTGATAAGAATGGAAGTCAAGCTGTGAATATCCTTCCCGAAAATAGAGAGATTGTGAAGAGTAATTCAAGGGATCTTATTGGGATCCAATCACTGCATTATGGGAAATCATCGAGCAATCTTCTCCCATTAATATAGTCATTTAATAGCACGATATCTTTCCTTTCTAGGCTTATTGTTAGCCTCTATATATTGATATTGTAATAGAACTCTCGAGTTACGGCTTTAGTGAATCAATTCAAGAAATATTGTTCAGTTTATTTTCTTCTTTACATAGGACCACCACATGCAGGAACAAGAAACGAATATCATATCATAGGAAGATATATATATTAGAACATAGGAGGTATTTCTTGCCAAAATATTTTACTCCCATAAATCAAGCTATAGTTTTTTGCGTTGTTATACAAATACACGTGAAATACATAGACTAAGATACTATCCCAACCATCAAACTTATTACAATTTCATCCCATTTCGAAATAGATAACAGTGTTTGTAAATTATCTGTTGCAATTTCATCACGGGCTCGCATTTGCTGACCCATAATCATCGAAGAAAACACGACTGTGGACTTATATATGTCTCAAATGATTTCATTTTAATCATTTTACTTTTGTTGGTGTGAAAAAAGTATTAGGCCTGCCTGTCCCATATATTGCGCCTTCGCTCCACACCGACTACAATAAGATGCCGGGCTATTTTTTTTAATAGTAGAATTATTTTGCTAATATTCTCCTATTTAAACTTTGAGAGCAAAATTTTGTGGGAAATATTGGCTAAACCCAACAGGCTATCTTCTGTTTGAGTTGTCGAGTCATACTGTTTGAGTTGTCGAGTCATACTTCCACGTAACAATTGACTCGTAGAAGAGAATATCTTTTTTCTCAGTAGTAAATATTTTCTTACAGTGACGTCACATTTGCCTATAGGACTCGAATTGTGTAGGTAGGGCCATAGACAAATAGATAGATGAGCAATTTTCGTTCGGCCCTGTTAGGGAAAAAATTAATTGTAAGGACCCGATTTTTACAGTAATACTTCATTGTTCTGGAGTAACACTTTATTATTCTGAAATAACACAAAACGATCATCCGATAATAATTTATATAACACTTGTGTAATTTAGGTCCTTATCTCTAAAATTGGGTCCTTTAAATTAAAATTTTTCCTGACAGAGCCTGAATCCTATTTTAGAACATTTTGGGCCTAATTTATAATATACCACAGATAGGATGGGGTATGTAACGTATGTTGATAAGACTTGGTCAGTAGAAAACACAACACACAAGTACTCAATTCAACTTCAAAATTGTTTTTATCAAACATGTCCCTATCTATGTGTGGGCGGACTTTCGATTACAACGAAGTCAACACAACAGCCAATACAGTGGAAGTTGGACGGATTATGGAAAGATGGGTTTTTAAAGAGATGAAATTTGCAGACAAGCATTCGAAAATAAAAAAAAAAGGAAAAATCATCAATTAAAGCAACGATGATGATCATCAAGCTATCGAATCGGCTCCTTTTCTCTGTCATCGTCACGCTGATTCTTGTCTCAAATTGAAGCTTTTTCTCTGGGCTGCTAGCGACGACACCATAGATGCAACGCAAAGCATCAAAGGCAACGAAACATTAGTATCATCACAAGGAAGATTCGAGCTTGGATTCTTCAGCCCAGGAAATACCAAGAATTGGTACATAGGATTATGGTACAAGCAGGTAAGAGGAAGAACACCAGTTTGGGTCGCCAACAGAGAAAATCCTGTAAGAAATATCTCAGAATCAGCCTTAAAGATCATCAATGGAGTCTTGGTGGTTATCAACGAAACGAACGACATCGTATGGTCTTCCTCAAACACCACTTCGTCGGCAGCAGCCAAAAACCAATTGCTCAGCTGTTAGATTCTGGGAACCTCGTACTAAGGTACGCCAACAACGAAAGGCCCGAAGATTACCTGTGGCAGAGCTTCGATCACCTAACGGATACCTTCTTACCAGACATGGACTTCGGCTGGAATCCCATGAACGGCAAAGAACGCTACCTTTCTTCGTGGAGGAGCGACGACGATCCTTCGCCTGGAGACTTCACACATCACCTTGACGTTAATGGAAGCCCTCAAGGCATCACAAAGGGACCAGCAGGGAAGGTTGTCATTTACAGAAATGGACCATGGAATGGCATTTTCATGAGTGGCACGCCCAACGTGCAAAACGATCAAACCTTTAAGTACGGATTGTACCCACAAAACGGCACTTTCTTCTTCAGACAAGACTCCATCAAGGGCGAGTCATATCGAGGTCGGCTCTTAGCCCGGCGGGCGTATTACAGGGCTTGATCTGGGTCGAAAGGACGAACGCATGGACCCTTTTCATGAGCTTTCCAAGAGATTACTGCGACGATTACAAGCGATGTGGTGCGCACGGCGTCTGTAATAATGCCATGTCACCTGTTTGCTCATGCTTGGAAAATTTGTGCCTAAAGATCCACAGGGCTGGGCAAGGTTGGATTGGTCTAATGGTTGCGTTAGAAGGGCAGCGTTGAATTGTTCTAAAGGAGATGGATTCTTGAAGTACTCCAACGTTAAGTTGCCCGATGCGAGAAATTCGTGGCAGAATGAGAAGATGACGATCGAAGAATGTAAGGATGAGTGCTTGAAGAACTGCGATTGCATGGCTTATACGAAATTAGGTATACGAGGGAGAGGGAGTGGATGCATACATTGGTTTGGGGACTTGGTTGATATGAGAGTTCTATCTGAAGATGGAGAGGAGATCTATATCAGAGTGGCTTCTTCAGAAATAGGTAAGAATTTGGTGAGAATGCAAGAAACTGATAAGTGCCTAATTAGCTTTCGTATTTGTGCCTACAGAATATGATGGAAAGATGAGACAAGTGCTGTTATTTCCAGCCTATATGTAACTGGAGTGGTTATTCTGATACTCGCCGCGTATTTGCGTAGTAGTAAGAAGATTGGTACTGTGAAATGGAGAGGCAAAGGTCGAGAATATTTCTTTTTCTTCTCCGAGAAATAAATCGCTGAAACCTACAAAAATGATACACAAATCTTTGAGAGACTTTCGTATTTTCTCCGTGAATTTGTTGTTGCAGGTAGAAGTAATCGAATCCGCGAAGACTTTGAGCTGCCATTCTACAACTTTGACACGATCGTAAGAGCGACGGACAACTTTTCGACTGAGAATAAGCTCGGAGAGGGTGGGTATGGGCCGGTCTACAAGGTACTTAAGGATTACTTAGAGATTTGCAGATTGCAGTTTGATGTATCTTCATCAAGATTCGCGTCTGAGGATCGTCCACAGAGACCTGAAAGCCAGCAACATATTGCTGGACAAGGACATGAACCCTAAGATATCAGATTTCGGTCTCGCTCGAACATTCAAAGACAACGTGTCCGAAGATAAGACCAAAAGGATATCTGGTACTTAGTAGGTATCTCAGTCGCCAAGGATTTTCGACCCCTTTTCTTTCGGTCTAATAACGAACTACTATTTCAAAATTCTGCAGTGGATATATGTCCCCAGAATACGCAGTGCGAGGCAAATTCTCGATGAAATCCGACGTGTTCAGCTTCGGCGTCCTCGTGCTGGAAATCGTGAGCGGAAAGAGAAACAGCTCTTTCTACGGCAGTACGGGCCAAAACATCAACCTCCTCGGGCACGTAAGTATTCATCATCCCTCTCTCTCTCTACAATCGAAATATGAGTATGACAATGATCAAACTTGTCCCTGTATATTTTTTACCATGTACTTGGATGTGTCGTAACTCAAGGCATGGATTCTGCACAAGGAAGGAAGGTCTCGGGAATTGGTCGACGAGTGCTTGCGCAGCACCGAGGACGGTATATTCGACATGCTGAGGTTGATCCGCGTGGGGCTGTTGTGCGTTCAGCATTCTCCCGAGGATCGGCCCACGATGGGCTCGGTGGTTTCGATGCTGAGCAGCGGAGATGCTTCGGTCGCGCCCAAGGAGCCCGGGTTTTTCGCCCGCGGCGAGTCGGCCGGGAAAGAGAAAAGAAGAAGAGTCGTCTCTAGGAACGACGTCACCATTACTGTGTTAGATGGTAGGTAGGTTGATAGATAGTAGATGAATGATATTATCTCCAATCGTATCTTGTATAGCTCTCACTCAACATGATTATATTATAAACAGTGTTTTAAAAAGCGTAAAGCGTATGGCGTCGCGTTTTGGTTCCGACAGCGCGTAGCGTAAATAGCGTAGCGCGTTGCGTGAGTATTCGGACAGTCCATTTATAATATAAATAAATTACAATATATAAATTAGAAAATATTGAAATTTTTTAGCAAACCTAGTCTTAGAAAATACAGTCTTTAAAAAATAATTTTTATATATATCGAAAAATATAAGATATGCATGTCATTTTGATCGTTGTTAAACAAAGAATAAATTAGATAAATTTATTTATTTTTACGATATAAATTACATTAAATAATCGTTTTTTATCATTTGATGGAAGTAATAAAGAAGGTTAGAAATAAATTGAAAAATCAAAATGATATATATTTTGTCGTCTTGTATCACTTAGGGACATTGCAACAGCTATAAACATCTCTGTTCCTCTTAATAGTATCCTGTCGGACTCCGTACACTTTTAATTTACGCGTTAATGCGTTTTACGGAAAATATTCGCTATAGCGCGCTTCACGCTTTTTAAAACACTGAGAATGGCACGGATTTTCTGACGGGTCTCGGTTGTGAGGTATAGCAGCCACGAAATGTGTGCGTGTATATATATACATATATATATATTTAAAGTATGAGATAGGTATTTTACTAAAATTGAGTTGCCATCTACGGAGTTGAACAAATATCTTGCGAGGGCTTTGAAAATTATTATTCAGCTGTGGCGGCTGTGTGAACAGATGCTGGTGTGCTATAATAATATAAAACTTCAAAGAATGCAACACTGATGATTGGTTCCATTCTTTTATGACATATATGTCATCATAAGTCAGTCAAGCGCGGGATTAATCGATCAATATCAACTGACCTGCTTAAGCTAATCTTGAGACTTCCTTGTAACTAATGATCAAGTATTATGAAGTTAGGTCCCAAAAAAAGACTCGAAGGAAACAAGTCAAATCATAGGAGAGGGTTGCTCTATAAACATTTGAAATCTTGAAAAAAATTTAAAAACATTAAATAGCAGAAGCTGCAAAACAAGCCATGATCAACCTGTTAGAGACCATTCCCTCCTTTTATCTTGTCCTAATAACGATTTTGTTCATCAACCATAATCTTTCTTCATGTGCTGCCAAGGACTCCATAGACGCAGCTCAAAGCATCAAAGGCAACGACACTTTGGTATCATCGCAGGGAAGATTCGAGCTTGGTTTCTTCAGCCCCGGAAATACCATGAATTGGTACATCGGAATGTGGTACAAGAACGTAACTGTTAAATCTCCAGTTTGGGTCGCCAACAGGGAAAACCCTGTAAGAAATATCTCAGAAGCAGCCTTTAAGATCATCAATGGAAGCTTGGTGGTTCTCAACGAAACGAACGACGTGGTTTGGTCTTCCCAAAACACCACTTCGAAAGCTGTCCAAAACCCAACAGCTCAGCTGCTAGACACCGGAAACCTCGTACTAAGGGACGCCGACAACGACAGGCCCGAAGATTACCTATGGCAGAGCTTCGATTATCTAACGGACACCTTCCTACCCAACATGGACTTCGGCCGCAACTACATGAACGGCAAAGAACGCTACCTAACCTCATGGAGGAGCAATGACGATCCTGCCCCTGGAGAATTCACTTATCACTTGGATGCCACTGGGTACCCTCAAGGCGTCATCAAGAGAGGGAAATCGGAAATCTTGTCCAGAATCGGACCGTGGAACGGCGTCGTCTTCAGCGGCACGCCGAACTTGCAGAACGACCCAACGTTCAAGTACGGACTGTACAACCAAAATGGGTCCTTCTATTACAGGGACAACTACGTCGACGGCTCGGTTTTGTCCAGGTATGCACTGAACCCTAACGGCGCTCTTCAGAGCTGGACGTGGGTCGAGCGTGTCAACACGTGGGTCCTGTACCGAACCATGCCGCTCGACCACTGCGAGAACTACAAGCTCTGCGGTGCGTACGGCGTGTGCGACGTCGTTAGCTCGCCGGTGTGTCGGTGCTTGGACAATTTCGTTCCCCGCGACCCAATAGGCTGGGCTAGGGCAGATTGGTCGGGCGGTTGCGTTAGGAGGACGCCGTTGCTGAACTGCTCGATGGGCGATGGGTTCTTGAGGTATTCGAACGTTAAGTTGCCCGATGCGAGGAATTCGTCGCACAATGAGAGTATGTCGATCGAAGAATGTAAGGTTGAGTGCTTGAAGAGGTGTAATTGCTCGGCGTATACGAATTTGGACATCAGAGGAAGAGGAAGTGGGTGTATTCTTTGGTTGGGTGACTTGGTGGACATGAGAGATCTGTCGAAGGATGGGCAAGATCTCTACATCAGAGTGGCTTCTTCAGAAATTGGTAAGAAATGTTACATTCGTCGAAGCAGAAACTTGTGTGAAATATGAGTCTCTAACTGCAATAAATTGTGTGTTGTGAAAATTGTGAAAAAGGTACAGAATCTGATGGAAGGAGGAGAAGGACGCAAGTATTGGTTCCCAGCCTTGTTGTGGTAGGATTAGTTATGGTAGCTCTGAGCTTTGGCATATATTTTCGAAAGAGGAAGAATATGGATGCGAAATGGAGAAGAGTTAAAGAAGAACAAAGTCATGGAGACTTAGAGCTGCCATTCTACGACCTGGAGAAAATCTTGAGAGCAACGGATAACTTTTCGATCGACAACAAGCTTGGAGAGGGCGGATATGGGCCGGTCTACCAGGTACACATGAAGCTTTTTTTTCGTCGAGCAGAATATAAAGGCATACCTAAATCATGGCGCTACGGTTTTAGGGGATTCTTGAAGATGGAGAAGTCATTGCAGTGAAGAGGCTGTCGACGACGTCGACGCAAGGGCTCGAAGAGTTCAAAAACGAAGTAAATTTCATTTCAAAACTCCAACATAGGAATCTCGTGAAACTTTTGGGATACTGCATCCATGGAGAAGAGAAGCTCTTAGTTTACGAGTACTTACCGAACAAAAGCCTCGACCAGATTCTATTCGGTGAGAGAGCGTTCATTACATACATCAGGAAATAGTTCGGCGTCGATTATAATTAGTGTCCACATCGATACAAAAAAATGTTTTTCGCAGATGAAGAGAATCGAAAGTTGCTCGATTCGCATATGAGGCTGCAAATCGTTGAAGGAATCGCGAGGGGACTAATGTATCTGCATCAAGATTCTCGACTAACAATTATTCACAGAGACCTAAAAGCTAGCAACATACTGTTAGACAAGGATATGAACCCAAAGATATCAGATTTTGGGCTCGCTCGAAGTTTCAAAGATGACGAGACTGAGGATAAGACGAAAAGGGTCGCAGGAACGTAGTAAGTACTAAACCTCGTCCGATCTATATATGATTTTCTTACAATTACGTAGTTTTTTGGTCTAATGGTAATCTTGGTGCAGCGGATACATGTCTCCAGAATATGCAGTTAGTGGCCGATTCTCGATAAAGTCTGACGTGTTTAGCTTCGGGGTCCTCGTGCTTGAAATAGTGAGCGGTAAGAGAAACAGCTCGTTCTCTCGCGGAGGCCAAAACGTCAACCTTCTCGGGCATGTAAGTGAATCGTCGTCCTCCATGTCTGTTAGGAAATAAAAGGGCGAACGATAATTTTAGTCCCCAGTGTTTGAGGCATGGGCGTTTCTGATCCGTCCTTGTGTTCCGAGGTGACACTTTTAGTCCCCAATGTTATCTATTTTGGACAGGGTCCCTTGATTGATTTAATCGCTAATTTTGACGAAATTTAATACGTGAGAACTTGTGATCTCCTTTTACTCGACGTAAAACGTCATAACACATCTTCTTCGATTTAAACGCACAAATAAACATCATTATACATCACATTTAAGAAAGAATCGACAACCTTGAAAATGGGTTAAAAGTGATACGTAATGATGTTCACGTGTGTTTTAGTTGAATAAGATGATGAGTCATGAGGTGTTGTGTCAAATTAAGGGAGATCATGTGCTTTAATGTGTTAAATTCCATCTAAATTACTGATTACGTTACTCGGAGGACCAAAACTGCCCAAAATCAGTAAAATTGGGGACAAAAAGTGGCATCTCGGAACCTGAAGGACCGAAAAAGTCCATGCCCCAAACATCGGGGACTAAAAATGTCGTTCTCCCCGAAATATATATAAATTTAAAATTTGGTACATTTCCTTCAGTGTTTAAACTTTTATGTGAAATGATCGTGAGCTCAGAGACCATATATGTCTTACAAGTCCAAGGCTATATGATAACGAAAACAGCATAGACGTGACGTGCGTGTGGTTAAAAAATAAATGCACTCGTGACAAACTTAAGCTTTTAGGTAAAGTGATCATTCAGTCTGTCTTTCATATGACAGGCTTGGATACTGCACAGAGAAGGAAGGTCGTGGGAGCTTATTGACGAGTTCTTAAGGAGCACGGAAAATATATTCGACATGCTGAGGTTGGTCCGTGTTGGGCTCTTGTGCGTTCAGCAATCTCCCGAGGATCGACCAACGATGGGCTCGGTGGTTTCGATGCTGAGCAGCGGTGGAGATTATTCTGCTTCCATGATGCCTAAGGAGCCTGGATTTTTTGCCCACGGAGAAGAAACAATAGACACCGAGTACAAAGGCGGTGGGTCGACGAACGGCCTAACCATTACGATTATAGATGGCCGATGAAGTTGGGGTTTTTTTTTGGCTTGGAGTTCTATTATTTTGTTCTGCTTGTGAAAATTTTGTGTTCTTGATGGCTGATGTATATAGATTATGTTGTGAACACGTACTGGGCTAGCATGGAATGGACGTTAACATATGAGATATGTATTTAGCAAAATGTATTAAAATTAAAGAATTGAGAAATGTATAGATGAACGTTTTCTTCAGATTATTTAGATTCATTTCCGTCCAATCCAAGTTATTCAGGGATGCGACACGATATATACATGTATATTACACTTCACACATCGGACAAAACAATGTTCTAACATGCGGTGCGGCGCTGGAAAATGATTGCTCAACTATGGCGGCCTTAAAATAGTTGTTATAAGACAAACAATCAATATCAAATAATTCATAAGAGAAGAAATAAATAAAAACTACTTGGGAGTTGGGGCAGCAGTTCACAAGGAGATGTCGGACAATAAACGATCCGTGTTGAGCTGGTAAGCATACATACGACCCACAGTGCCTTAATTCTCCTGAAAAAGACAAATGAAAAAATCACAAAAATTATTAATGATATCGATCTGTCAAAAATAAATAAAACCGATAGATAACTAACAGTATCTGAAATGTAGTTGACATTTCACTTTGGAGATCTGACTTTTCCTCGAAACTCCGAGTGTTTCTGAAGGAAGCAAATTTGCATATAAGCTTCTTCTCTCCACCTTTTTTAATGAAACCTTAAACAACACAATAGTTAGTAGCAGTTGATCAAGTTGGTAGCAGTTGAAACCTAAAGTAAGCCATGATCAAGTTGCCCCTAGAAGAGACAATTCCCTCCTTTTATCTTGTAATAATAACGCTTTTGCTCATTAGCCAGCAAACGCTTCTTTCAATTGCGAGCGACACCATAATCGCAGCACAAAGCATCAAAGGCAACGACACTTTGGTATCATCACAAGAAAGATTCGAGCTTGGATTCTTCAGCCCAGGAAATACCAAGAATTGGTACATCGGAATATGGTACAAACAGGTAAGAGAAAAAATCCCCGTTTGGGTCGCCAACAGAGAAAACCCTGTAAGAAATACCTCAGAATCTGCCTTAAAGATCATCGATGGGCTCTTAGTCGTTCTCAACGAAACTAACGATATAGTATGGTCTTCCTCAAACACCACTTCGTTGACAGCCGTCGAAAACCCAATTGCTCAGCTGTTAGATTCTGGGAACCTCGTACTAAGGTACGCCAACAACGAAAGGCCCGAAGATTACCTATGGCAGAGCTTCGATCACCTTACGGATACCTTCTTACCAGACATGGACTTCGGCTGGAATCACATGAACGGTAAAGAACGCTACCTTTCTTCATGGAGGAGCGACGACGATCCTTCCCCTGGAGACTATACACATCACACAGATATCACTGGGTATCCTCAGGCCATCACAAAGGGAGTAAACGAAGTTCCTCTGTACAGAGTTGGGCCGTGGAATGGCATGTTCTTCAGCGGCATGCCCAACGTGCAAAACGATCCCACCTTTAAGTATGGACTGTACTCACAAAACGGCACTTTCTTCTTCAGACAAGACTCCATCGGCGGGCCAGCCACGGCGAGGATGGCTCTGAACACGGCGGGCGTCTTACAGGGCTGGATTTGGGTCGAAAGAACTGATACATGGACTCGTTTCATGAGCCTTCCTGGCGATTACTGCGACGATTACAAGCTGTGTGGCGCTTATGGCGTATGTAATAATGCGCTGTCCCCTGTGTGTTCATGCCTGGAAAAATTCGTGCCTAAAGATCCACAAGGCTGGGCTAGGGTAGATTGGTCTAATGGTTGTGTTAGGAGGACGGCTTTGAACTGTTCTAAGGGAGATGGATTCTTGAAGTATTCTAACGTTAAGTTGCCCGATGCAAGAAACACATGGCACAATGAGAACATGACGATCGAAGAATGTAGGGCCGAGTGTTTGAAGAACTGTAATTGTATGGCTTATAAGAAATTGGATATACGAGGGGGTGGATGCCTACTTTGGTTGGGGACTTGGTTGATATGAGAGTTCTATCTGCAGACGGAGAGGACATTTATATCAGAGTGGCTTCTTCTGAATTAGGTAAGCAGTTAGTTCGACACAGAAATAATAGACGACATAGTCATTACCTTCAGTTCAGCTCCTCGCTCTTATTAGTTCTGTGTTCTGAATATAATCGAAAATGGTACAGAATCAAATGGAAGGAGAAGGCGTGTTCTGGTAATCAGCCTTACGGTCGTGGGAACAGTTATGCTAGTTCTTCTGAGCTTGGTCACATATGTCTGGAGGAGGAAATGGAGAAGACATGGTAAAACACTTTCCTATCGTTGGGCTTACACAGGCAAATGAGTGTAAAGGCCAACAACATTCTCCGTGAATTGTTTCAGGTAAAAATGATGGAAGCCATGAAGACTTGGAGCTGCCACTTTACGACTTCAAGACGATCGTAAGGGCAACGGATAACTTTTCAATTGACAATAAGCTTGGAGAGGGTGGATATGGGCCGGTCTACAAGGTACCCGTAAACACATCATACTGGGAAAGAACTAAACCATATATCCCTGAGATTTGCAGAGGAGAAAAATACTTACCATTGGCATTATATGACTTCACAGGGGATACTTGAAGAAGAGGGAGAATACATTGCGGTGAAGAGGCTATCAACTACCTCGACGCAGGGCCTTGAGGAGTTCAAAAATGAAGTAAACTTTATTTCAAAACTCCAACATCGGAATCTGGTGAAGCTCCTGGGATACTGCATCCACGGAGAAGAGAAGATGTTGATTTACGAGTATATGCCCAACAAAAGCCTGGACTTCATTCTATTCGGTGAGAGTGGGCTAATCTTATTCAAAACATAAAGATAATCCCAGAAAATGGCTATTTTATATATGCATCTAAATAGATATCGTGTAATCTATGGAAGAAATATTGCATGGATTCAGTGCCTAATCTCCAACAAAACAATATTTTTGTATTTGCAGATGATAAGAACAGAAAGTTCCTTGACTCGCAAATGAGGTTGCAAATAGTCAATGGAATAGCTCGGGGCCTAACGTACCTTCATCAAGATTCGCGACTGAGGATTGTCCACAGAGACCTCAAAGCAAGCAACATATTGCTGGACAAGGACATGAACCCAAAGATATCTGACTTTGGACTCGCTAGAAGTTTCAAAGACAACGTCACCGAAGATAAGACGAAAAGGGTAGCGGGGACTTAGTAAGCTACACACCTTCTCGACTACTCAAAAAAACTTCCAAAAAAAAATCTTCTTTTGAATACCTTTATATTGAATCATCATTCCTGGTTCTTCATGCAGCGGTTACATGTCGCCTGAGTACGCAATGCGCGGCCAATTCTCGATGAAGTCCGACGTATTCAGCTTCGGTGTCCTCGTGCTTGAAATTGTCAGCGGAAACAGAAACAGCTCATACTATGGCAGTGGCCAACTAATGAACCTCCTCGGACATGTACTTTTTTGCATCCTCCCTTCATTCCATTATATTGATCGACGTGTGAAGAAGGTTGTAATAACACACACATACTTAAATTCACTACAGGCTTGGATGATGCACAAAGAAGAAGGTCATTAGGGCTCGTCGACGCCTTTTTGCGGGACAAAAACAGTGCCATCAACATGCTGAGATTGATCCACATAGGCCTCTTGTGCGTCCAACATTGCCCCCACGATAGGCCCACAATGAGCTCGGTGGTTTCGATGCTTAGCAGTGGAAGTACTTTGGCCATGCCCAAAGAACCTGGATTTTTCCAACAAGAAGATTCGTTAACAAGTTCCACAGAAACCGTAGAGACAAAACGTGAAGGTGGTTTCACAAACGGCCTCACCATTACAGTGCTCGACGGCCGGTGAATTTTTCTGTTCGAATGTATGAAAGAATTCAACGAGCAAACGAGTGATATCGTAGCTTGAGAGAGCAATTAGCGAGGCAATATAGTTCAGTGGTTTGGTGTATTTTACAAAATAACTCTGATAACTTGTTTATACTACTAAAAATTCATTGTTACCGTTACCTTAAATACAATCTATTCATAAGACTAGTTTTTGCCCGTGCTATGCACGGGTGTCAACTACACATCGATAATGTAACTTAGCAAGACAAATTAATTAGGTGTAATAAAAGAATTATTTTACTTTATAATTATGAACATAAATACTATAACAGTTGTTGATTTGTTAAGATAGGAGCTTTGGATGCGTCGTAGATATTTAATAATTCATATCTTACATGCACATTACATATAGGGGAAAAACTGTAATAGGGTCGGTCATTTTGACTCTTAATAGGTATGCTCATCTTTTGCTGTGCAAAGGGACACTGCACATGGAACAAACAGTCCCAGGGCGCCTTCCAAACTGTCCATAAGGGTGATATTGATTCAGCTGATGCTTTTGGCATGGCTAAGGTGTTAAGAAGCTGAATTAACTCATCATATTTTGGCTAAACATTCCGATAATTAATTGCAAAGAAAGCTTATAAATGGAACGGTACATAACGAAGATGGGTTACATGTCGGCAATTCTTATGTGCACTCAATGCTATCAAAAGAAAGCTTACAAAAGTTACTTAAAAAATTCATATACGGTGCAATAGAACAAAGACCCGCATACATTTCCAAGAATCTAGAGATCATCACAAAAGACAGGCATCATGTCAGACAAACTCCATCGAGCGAAAAATGAAAAAATTCATATATGTTGAGTTGTCTCACAAAGCTAAAATTGCGTGTGAGTGAAGTATTTCTGCAACGGACGTAAACTTAAACGCATCAAGTCAAAGTATCGGGTCATTATAAAGGATATCAAGTAATTTGTTATCACCGCACAAAGGGCTAACACAAATAAAAACCTCATTGCGTCGTAATGAGTAATTTCCAAGAATCCTTACTCGTTTCAATGCAGCCCGAACATGAGCACTGATCGTAACAGAGAGGGGTAAGTATACGAAGGAGAAATAAACACGTTCATCGAGAACAAAACAATTAAAAAATAAATTCCGCAAATTTTAAAAAAGTAAGTCAACCAACGTAATCAGAAAAGCGAAAAGTGATTGAAACGGAGCAAAGGAGACAAATTGAGGTATAAGTATGATTGTGTCAGCGAATCCGCTCTCGAGTCCCTGTTAATCAGCATTAATACAAATTACATAGCGATTAGCAATAATCAAATAAACGTATTCAAAATGTCGAAGAACGCTTCAGTTGTAATAAATCATTGTCCGCCTCTACTAAAATTGCTTTTCTAGTTTATAAACTCATAATTATCTATCATCTAAAGTATGCTCAGTGCTCTTGATGGTAGAGGAACTCCCGGATGATCAAGTCACATCTATAGATGCATCTAAGTTCATAAGATGAATACACGTAGACGTCGAGCATAAACTAACACAAACAATGACAATCATGATATCATTCATCATACTAATAAAAGTCGTCTACTTATACACTCATCACCACTTCACATATAGAAAAATATCAGTGCATTCAACTGCAAAACATAAACTGGAAATAACATTAGTAATGATTCCTCGTATTCGACATAGACACAGCGCAATGAAACCATAGACAAAGTTCACATCTTTTTCTCACAGTACTTCCCCATATGACGCTTCTAGGTCGACATTATGTAAATCCAATAAATCTAACATTACAAAGACAACACGAATCAACCATTAATCAACGCATTCCATCGAAAGAAATTAGTACATAACCAAAAACAGCCCTAAAAGCCCTAATCAATGGACTTAACAAAAACACAAAAAACATAAGCAACACAATAAAAATGCATGCACGCATACTCATGAAATTAGAATTTTGTGCATCACGCAGAGGGAGCGAGAGTATTTAATTGAACAACACACAAACCCACAATCATACACGAAGAAAAGCACAAGATATACGCACAATGAACAATCAAGCAAAATGGCGTACATGGGTGCAGAAGAGTCCCAACTAATAAACAATAGCGTACAACCTTTCTCATCTCAACTTTCCCTATGGAGACACCATTATGGTTTACCTTTGATATCAAAGGCATTTGCTAATAAAGAACAATTCTGGTTTACCTTTGGTATAATTTCTACAGGCTACAGCATACAACTCACTCTTGACACAAAGAAAAGTCTGCATGTAGATCATGTAATCGTAATCAAACAATAAACTAAACACGGTTATAAATTGTCGTACTTAAGGAGGCGCATCTAGATGTAAGATTACCTTGAATCCATGTTCCCAGTCAAGACTAAGGGGTACCTAACTTATTCATGGCTTTTTCTCAAGACCTCACAATTAATTGTAACCATTCTCTCGGCTTTTGGAGGAGCGCAACGCTTTTCCCACCCCAACAACTACTTGGACGTTATCATACCTGCAATTGACAAATATAACGATTGAGAAGGCGCACTAAAGTAACCAAGAGAAAGACCCCATAGTCAGGAAAAGTAATTGAGTCGTTTCGCTTGTGAAGACAACTCTCTGTGTTGGGTTTGGGCTCCCAATTTTGTGTCCGAAAGCCCAAATTTTGCAGCCCATTAGCAGCATCATTATCTCAGATCTTCACCTTCCACCAAAGGGAGAATGATCGATCGATTCATACACCAAGAAAAAAGAAAAATTTCTGCAACTTTTCTATCCAGCGAGAGATTCGGATTTCTCACATTTGGAGGGGCAAACGTTGTCCGATTGACCTGAAATTTCAGGAGAAGGTAGAAGACTCGTTGATCTTCATTCTCCCCGAAGGGATTTTCATTTAGAGTTCTGGTTTGTGAGTTACGAATTTCTGAAGTCTGCTGCGATTTTCTGTGACGAATTGATGTTGTGATCTTGTTTTGAGTTGTGGTGCTTTTGGAGTTTTGATTTGGTGTCATATCTCGTTTGTGGATGTGTTGTGGGTGTAATCTTGCTGTACTTGAAGTGGTGATAGTGGATTTTGGATCGTTGATCCCGTGGTTTTTACCCCATCGATTTGAAGGGGTTTTCCACGTTATATTGCCGTGTTATTTTTCTGTTATTTCGTTGAATTGATAATTCTTGGGCTGTTGATACGCATTCGCTGCCATAATATTCCGTTATTGGTGCTGTCCGATCCTAACAGAGTGGTATCAGAGCTGTTGGTATTTTTTGATCAGTGCAGGATGAAGGCGAATTTGAATAGAATGGTTTGTTTGAACGGCACGAATTATCACAAGTGGAAAGGCAAGATGAAGGATCTTTTATTTGTGAAGAAATTGCACCTTCCGGTTTTCGCTACAGAAAAGCCAATTCAAAAACTGATGAAGAATGGGAATTTGAGCATCTTCAAGTCTGTGGCTTTATTCGGCATTGGGTTGAAGACAATGTATTGAACCATATTGTGAATGAGACACATGTCAAGACGTCATGGGAAAAGCTTGAGACGTTGTATGCTTCCAAAACAGGTAACAATAAATTATTTCTTTTGAAGCAAGCGATGAATTTGCGATATCAAGAAAACACGTCCATTTCTGACCACATCAATGAGTTTCAAGGGTGTTTTGATCAGTTGTTTGGCATGGGTGTTAAGTTTAAATCGGAGGTTCTCGGTTTATGGCTGTTAAATACTCTCCCCGATTCTTGGGAAAGTTTTAGAGTTTCATTGACGAATTCGGCCCCCAATGGTTGGTAACTTTAGAGTACGTCAAGAGCGGCGTTTTGAATGAGGAGGTGAGAAGAAAAACGCAAGGTACTTGTCACACTCCGAGGTGTTGGTTACTGAAAATAGGGGAAGAAGTAGACTTGTAAGCCAGAGCAGCAACCGAGGAAAGAGCAGAGGAAGAAGCAAGTCAAGATCGAAATATAAGGATCTTGAGTGTCATCACTGCGGGAAGAAAGGACATATCAAGAGATATTGCTATAAGTTGAAGAAAGAGCAGTCAAAGAAGAATGTTGACGACGGTGATGATCGCGTGAATACCACCACTACTCCAGATAACCTTGTTATTGTCTATGACGACGAAGGAATCAATCTTATGAAAGGCGAGACTAGTTGGGTCTTGGACAGCGGTGCGGCTTATCATGTTACGCCTAATCGGGAATTCTTTGCATCATATACTCCGGGCGATTTGGAGTCTTAAAGATGGTAATGATGGTTTAGCAAAGGTGATAGGAGTGAGCACTATTTGTTTGGACACAGGACGGGTTCGAAGTTGGTATTGAAGGAGGTCAGACATGCTCCTGATGTTCGATTGCACCTCATTTCTACTGGAAAGCTTGATGATGAGGGTTATTCTTGCCACTTTGGTAATGGACATTGGAAGATAACTCGAGGCTCTTTGATCGTGGCTCGTGGTAAGAAATTTTCTATTTGTATTGGTTTAACACTAATGTTTCTGCTAGTGGTGTAAATGCAGTCGATAGCGGGAATTCTTCTAGTCTCTGGCATCGGAGATTGAGTCACATCAGCGAGAAAGGGCTCGATTGTTTGGCCAAGAAGAATTTACTTCCGGCTTGAAAGGCGCTAAGTTAGACAGATGTGCACATTGCTTAGCTGGAAAGCAGAAACGGGTTCTTTTCATCATCGTCCACCTCACAAGAAGGATGCTTTGCTGAGTTAGTTCACTCAGATGTTTGTGGTCCTTTGAAGGTGAAGTCGTTTGGAGGTGCTTCTTACTTTGTGACATTTATTGATGATCACTCGCGTAAATTATGGGTTCGTTGAAGTCAAAGGATCAAGTACTTGACGCTTTTATTGAGTTCATTGTTTCTGTGAGAGCGTGAGACAAGGAAGAAGTTGAAGTGCATCAGAACTGACAACGGAGGTGAATATCGCGGACCATTTGATCTTATTGTCGACGATATGGTATTCGGCATCAGAAAACATCTCCTAAGACTCCTCAGTTGAATGGACTAGCTGAACGGATGAACAGAACATTGATGGAGAGAGTTAGATGCGTACTGTCAGAAGCAAAGTTGCCTCAACATTTTGGGGTGAGGCCTTATATACGGTTACTCGTATTATTATTTGACTCCTTCGGTTGCTTGCAGGGTGATGTTCCTAACAAAGTCTGGTATGGTAAGGATGTCTCATATGATCACTTGAGAGTTTTCGGGTGCAAGTGTTTTGTGCATGTCCCAAGAGATGAAAGGTCGAAGTTGGATGCCAAAACAAGACAATGCTTTTTTGGCTATGGCGATGACGAGTTTGGCTACAGATGTTACGATCCTGTTGATAAGAAGCTTATCAGAAGCCGTGATGTTATATTTATGGAGGATCAGACTATTGAGGATATCGAGAAGTCAGAAAAGCCTGTTATTTAGAATGACCACTTGATTGATTGGATCACCTACTTACACCAAATCCAGGTGAAGCTGAGAATCAACCCGATGATCATGTTGCTGATGATGTTGCTCAGCAGGAGGAGACACATGTTGACTTGCCAGAAACTTCTGTTAGAAGATCTACGAGGGAGAGGCGACCTTCTACTCGTTATTCATCCGATGAGTTCATACTTCTTACTAGTGAAGGTGAGCCAGAGAGTTACGATGAAGCCATTCAAAGTCCAAATAAAGATAAGTGGATTGCTTCTATGAAAGACGAGATGGATTCTTTACGATTAAATGATACGCATGAACTGGTGGAACTTCCTAAAGGTAAAAGGGCATGAAAATAGATGGATTTACAAGGTGAAGCATGAAGAGCACTCACTTTCTCGCAGATTTAAATCAAGGTTGGTTGTCAAAAGTTTCAGTCAGAAGCAGGGGATGATTTTAGTGAGATTTTTTCGCCAGGAAGATGACTTCTATCCGTGTTGTTTTGGGTTTGGCAGCGAGTCTGATTTTGAGATTGAACAGATGGATGTCAAGACTGCTTTCTTCACGGGACCTTGATGAAGAAATTTATATGGAGCAAACCGAGGGCTTCGTTCAGAAAGGAAAGGAGAATTACTGCAAATTGAAAAAGAGCTTGTATGGCTTGAAACAAGCTCCGAGGCAATGGTATAAGAAGTTTGAATCTGTGATGATTCAACAAGGGTATAAGAAGAATGATACTGACCATGGTGTTTTATGCGTAGATTCCCCGATGACGATATCATCATTTTGTTACTTTATGTTGATGATATGCTTATTGTAGGTTCTTCGCCATCTCGAATTTACAAGTTAAAGAGGACTTGAGCAAGCATTTCTCGATGAAGGATTTGGGGCCAGCTCAATGCATTCTTGGGATGAATATCACACGTGATTGAAAAAGAGGAAAAGTACATCGAAAAGGTACTGCAACGCTTTAGCATGGAGCGAGCTAAATCGGTGAGTACTCCACTTGCTACCTTTATTAGATTGAGCATGACACAGTGCCCTACAGACGAGAAAGAAAAAGAAGTTATGGGCCGAGTCCCTATTCATCTTGCCGTGGTAGTCTTATGTACCTATGGTGTGTACTCGACCAGATTAGCTCATGCAGTTGGAGTTGTAAGTAGATTCATGTCAAATCCAGAAAAAGAGCATTGGAACGCGGTGAAATGGATTTTGAGATATCTCAGAGGTACGTCCAAATGAGATTGTGTTTCGGTTCTGACGAGCCTATTCTTGGGTTATACAGATTCAGATTGGGCGGAGATGTGGATACGAGGAAATCTACTTCGGGCTATTTGATTACTTTTGCAGGGGGAGCTGTTTCTTGGCAGTCCAGACTTCAAAAGTGTATTGCTTTGTCTACGACAGAGCAGAGTTTATTGCCGTTACAGAGACTTGCAAAGAGCTTCTTTGGATGAAGAACTTCATGAGTGAGCTTGGTTTTGATCAGCAAAGGTATGTCTTATTCTGTGACAGCCAGAGTGCGATTCATTCTCAGTAAGAATCGACGTTTCATGGAAGTCGAAGCATATTGATATC
>JAPQWV010003516.1:0-40461 GCA_027422505.1 Craterostigma plantagineum
TGGAGCTGGTGAAACCCCAAACCACCACACCACGCACCGCACCGCCACCCTACCAAATATCGCCGACCTACCTTTACCCTTCGGACGCCTCCACCCACACCGCCGATCTACTCAAGCCCCTTGCTTCCGGAAGAAGAAGCAAGTGCTGCAATGCTTGAAGCTCTGGCACTACCCA
The DNA here is from genome assembly GCA_027422505.1 of Craterostigma plantagineum. NCBI lineage: Eukaryota > Viridiplantae > Streptophyta > Magnoliopsida > Lamiales > Linderniaceae > Craterostigma > Craterostigma plantagineum. The sequence continues at coordinate 176 of JAPQWV010003516.1, forward strand.
AACTACTCCCTCCGTCGCTCCAGACCAACCGGGACCCTCTGGACATGGAGTCAATCCACACGAAGTATTAGACAAGTACATTTTTCGAAGTGGATGACCCATTCCATGCCCGAGAGCATCAGAGACAAGGCTTCAGGACGTACGCCACTCTCTTACAACAAGCATCCGTGGACCTCGTGATCATTGAAGACGACGAACTTCAAGAAGGTATAGACTACCAAAGTGAAATCCCAAGGCTACCGGAGTTTGATCGCACAACGAGCGGCCTCCCCTACAAGACAGATGCCAGGGGACCGTTCGGATCGACACGCCGTGGGAGAACATTCATAAAGAGATACCTTCTTCCTTGAAGAAGTCAGGGAAAACATTTGGAGGTCACCGGATCGAATTAAGAGAGCCCGATGAGTTCGAGCTGAGAGGGATCTCTCACTGGGATCAGCAGAAGAGAATGACATATCTGTGGATGCTGACCCACTAGGACCGGACGTGAGGCTGGGGATCCCGAAGGAATCGACTGAAGAGTCACTTCAGGGAACTCTCCCCAATTTGCCAACTCCTGAGTGTCTATTGTGCCAAAGGAGGACTTCCAACACCTCACTACATCATCGATTGAGTGGACAGGACCCGAGAGGAACTGAGCGAGAGCGACCTGCCGTACCTCCCCCGCCGATGAAGTGTACCGTCTTTATCAGCTATACGTGGAGAAGTACAAAGGACCTCAGGGCTTCATCAACAAAGAAGGCCTCGAAGGGCTCCATCGGTTCATGATGCGACAAGTCAAGTACTTCGCCGCTCACGCAACCTTCAAACGGCGCCTAGAGCAATATGAAGAAGGTCAACATGGCCGAACCACTCTTCAAAGGACCTGAGATCGAGAGGGCTTCCAAGCAATCACGTGCATATCAGCTCTGTCATCGGCATCACCAACAACCCAATTGCCAAGAAGAATAGGTTGATGCTGAAGACAGAAATTCACAAGTTTTGCGACGGAACACTCAAGATCGTCAGGAGAAATATCGAACAGAGGTTTGAAGAAATAAATAGAGACACGATGCTGAGGATCCACCGGTTTGTGAGAGAACAGCCGCTCCTGATGGAATTGTTGGATGACATCGAGGAGCGCCTGAAGCTCAGGGAGACCGTTAGGGACTACGAGCATGCGCTGGGCTTGCGCAGATCGTACTATGCCCGATAAGGACGAACAGCACGGAGACGCAATCAAGCACAGGGGGAGATTGTAGAATATATTTGTAATTGTGCTTGATTTCATTAGTTGTCCTTTTAATTAGGGGCTTTATTTGTATTAGTCTTTAGACTAAGGACTAGTTAGATATTTGTACCAAAATTGTTGGTATAAATACTTGTAAACTAATTGAGCTGAATAGAGAAAGTGTAGAGAATTGATCCGAAGGGCTTGCAATTCGATTTATAGAGAGAGAAACAACAGTAACTTTCTCACTCTAATTGAATTCTCTCTCGTGTTCTTAACTTGAGTTTTTCGATCGAAGATTATCAAAACGATCGAATTTATTATGAATTCTAGCCTAGGATCGTAGAGTTGTTAATCTGAGGACCTAACAACAGTAACTTCAAAAGTCACATACATGTCCTAATTACGGGGACGTGTATACATCCGCGGCAAAAAGATGTTTCCTATGCGCCCCGTCTCACAGGTCGTCATCCACGTACACACCACCCCCAAAAGTTGCTCGGAAGCTCTCAAAAGAATGCCTTGCTAGCTAGGCGATCACGTACCGTGATCGGACGAACCTACAACACATAAAACGTGGGATGAGCTTATCATGTGGTGCCCGTGTCATGACTTGCATAGGCATGTGCGCCCATGCTCACTAATTCTCACAAAATCGTGTCTTGTCTTGTCTTGTCTTGTCTTATAGGGTCCCTAATACACGTCTTGTCTTGCACGTGTCTTGTCTTTAGGGCCCTCGGCTTATCCTGCTACGAGGTTATTTGCCCGATTCACACGTCTTGTCTTGCACGTGTCTTGTCTTGAAATCGGTGACATCGAAAGTCACCCCGTAGCAGTAGAAGGGCCGTATTATACGTCTTGTCTTGCACGTGTATTTTTTGGTAATTGGTGATAAACTAATATTAGCAACTATTTGTTGCGCCCCGGCGATCGTGGATAATACAATTCATGTCTTAAAAGGCTCGTGAGACTCGTGTATGCCCGTGAAATGCATGTATGAAATGCCGAATGACTTGTCATGCCGTGTCATGGATTGTGTAGTTCACGTCATGTTAATTCACATAGAATCATAGAATCTTGAAGAGTCCCACTTACCTGTCGTCCGTAGATTGTTAGCTAGTGACCCTGTGAATTTCCTAAGTTTCGACCTTAGGCACAAAAATTACAATATCAGTATACTATCTACGTTATCGAGTTCTTAAGTGCTGGAATATATTAAATATAAAAGGATATTTAAATATGTAAAATATTTTACTTCGTAACCTATTTAATTCTTATATTACATGAATTTCCCAGGGTTCGTGAAATTACCCTATGCACATTTATTCAACGGGTTCCATCACATTTCCCTTAGTTCGCGAACTTATACAAGGTTTCCTAGCTCTCTCTTAATTCACAAATATCAGGGTTCGTGAACCTCTCTTGATTCGCCAACTCGAGTTCACCAAGTCCAAGTAATTCGCGAACTAACTTATGTCTCTGCATTCGCAAAACATCTATGGCATTTGCACTTCACGAACCCTATCTCTATTTCCCTTATTCGCGAAATGGTCCTGTTAATGGATTGTGAAATTGAATTCGGGAAACACTTTTTTAATTCGCCAAACTCTTCTATCTCTAATTCGTGAAATTTATCGTATGCAATATTCAAGCTTGCACGATAGTTATATTAATTTATTTTATACTTGTTCACTACTCCACATAAAGCCACTTGCATGATATATTATTCCTATATTTCCCACCAAGCTCGTGTAGTCCCCCTTGGAATTTGTGAAGCTTATCCTATGATTTATGATTCTTGGCTTCTTCCAAACTCACACTCCAATCATTGCCTATTGTGGGGTCTAAGTTCTTGGCATAATTATTAATTAACACCTCACACTAAGAGGTCTAGCTTATAATATTATTTCATTGTCCAAAGTTCGTGACTGTCCATCGCACAAGTCCCAATCTTCCCTCAATTCGTGAAAGTTTTTGTTAGGTCATCGTTTGTCAACACAATCAATCCTAGGCATGAATTCTAAGGAAATCGATTAGAATTATTGAACTATGAATTTCGATCGAAAACCTTCACTTGAAGAACACGAGAGAGAATCCTTTAGTGTGAGAAGATTTTGCTGTTTCTCTCTCTAGAATTGAATTCGACAGCCTTTCGGATTGATCTCTAATTTTCTGTATTAAGCTCAATGTGTGTACAACTATTTATACCAAACAAACTTGGTATAATATCAAACTAGTCCTAATCCAAGGACTACTAACATAAAGCCCCTAATTACAAGGACAACTAACGAATCAAGCACAATTAAAATTGATACTCTACAATCTTCCCATTTGTGCTTGATTGCCCTTCCGCTCCATTTGTCCTCGTCGGGCATAGTACGGCCTGCGCAAGCCCAGCACATGCTCATAATTCCATAGCGTTTACCTCAGCTTCAGGCGCTCCTCGATGTCATCTAGCAATTCCATCACAGGAGCGGCTGCTCTCTCACGAACTGATGAATTCTCAGCGTAGTCTCTCTTTTGATTTATTCCAACCTTTGCTCTATATTCCTCCTGATGACCTTGAGCGTTCCGTCGCAAAACTTAGGAATCTCAGTCTTCAGCATCAACCTAGTCTTCTTGGCGACTGTGATTATGGTAGGTGACGCCTAGAACTGAGCTGATGTGCACATGATTACTTGGAAGCCCTTCGATCTCAGGTCCTTTGTTGACGGTGCAGTCATGTTGACCTTCTTCCTGTTGCTCTCCAGATCCATCTGAAGGTCATGTAGCTAAGTACTTGACTTGGCGCATCATGAACCGGTAGAGCCCCTCGAGACCTTCTTTCTTGACAAAGCCTTGAGGACCTTTGTACTTCTCCACGTACAGCTGATAGAGGTTGTATACCTCGTCGGCAGGGAGTACGTGTAGGTTCGCTCTCGCTTAATTCCTAACGGGTTCTGTCCACTCGCTCGATAACGTAGATTGGGGTTGGAAGACTTCCTTTGCCACAGTAAACGCTGAGAAGCTGGCAAATTGGGGGAGAGACTCGTATAGAGGCTCTTGACTTGTCCTTTAGTCATCCCCAGCCTTGCATCAGGTCCAAGTTGAGTCAGCATCCAGATGTAGGTCATCCTCTTCTGGTGATCCCAGTGAGAGATCCCTCTTAGCTCGAACTCGTTTGGCTTCTTGACCTGTCTGGTGACCTCCAGATGTGTTCGCAAACTTCTTCAAGGAAGGGGATATCGATTCTGATGTTCTCCCATGGCGTGTCGATCCGAACGGTCCCTGGCATTTGTCTTGGGGGGAAACCGGTGGTTGCACGATCAACTCTGGTAGCCTTGGGATATCTTGCTGGTAGTCTTCGCCTTCCAGAAGTTCTTCGTCTTCTATGAGCACGAGGTCTACCGAGTCTTGTTGTAGGAAGTGTAGAACGTCCTGAAGCTCGTTGTCTTTGATGCTCATCGGGCATGGAATGCGTCATCCACTGTCCTTCGAATATGTATTTGTCTAGGACCTCGTGTGGTTGACGCCATGTCCTGATGGTCCCAGTTGCTCTGGAGCAGTTGGGGGAGTCGCCTGGGTTTGCGTTACGGCGACAAGCATGGCAGCACTTGCTTCCTCTTTCGGAAGCAAGGGGCTTGAGAAGGTCGGTGGTGTGGGCGGAGGCGTCCTTAGTTGAAAGGTTGGTGGGTCGATGTGGTTTGGGTTTGGGTTTGAGTGGTGCGGCGCGTGGTGGCGGTTGTTTTTGGGTAGTGGGTTGTGAGGTTCCAGCGACTCCTTTACTTGTCTGAGTCACGCCAGGGTTCTGTCTCTGACCCTTGTGATTATCCTTAGCCTCTTCTCCCTCAGGACGGCCCTGGTCGTCTGGGTCGTCATGTCGCAGCATGTTTCGGATCGGTTAGGACAATCACGAGACAGCGGGAGAGATCTCTTCTTTCCGGCGTTCGTGGTCCAATTCCAACAGCCTGGCAACCAGAATTGAGTGGAGTTCGCTGATGGGTATTGTGGCAGGATTTATTAAGTTGTGGGTGAGGATGGGTGTTGGGATTTGTGAGGATAGTATGGGTTGAGTAGGTGTGAGGATGGGTTGTGATGAAGACGGCTCCGAGACGGTTGGCTTTCCCCCACGATCTTGGCGGGACGTCACGATGGCATTGCGCACGCTCTCCAAAATTTTATCTTCAAGATTCTTCAGCACGTTAGCGAGAGCGGCCTGAAGTTGTCTTCAGTCACATACGGAGCGGACGCCTCCGTTGTGGATGGTCCAGGACGACTGATGTTGCCTGTTATCAACCCTTGAGCTAACACCGGCTCCTCAGGTTGGCCCGCAGTCACTTGAGGTTGTGACTGTTGAAGACTTCCACCACAGTTGACCCTGTTTGCGATTGAGAAAGTTCTTCGACGCCTTTAAACACTTGAAAAACCCAGTTTAGTCGAACTCAAATCAACCTTTAGAAACGCAAGTAATCGAAGCGATATGTTCCCAAAATGCTTAATACTATCTTAAATGCATATTTAACCGAGATTATACACCTAGAATGCTCGTAAATACTGCAAATATCATTCGAGTTTTCACATTCTGTACAATCGAGATTTTAACACAGAATCAGGCGAAAGATCACAGAATACAGACGCAAACCTAGTTTAAATTCACGATAACCCCTAAAGGAAGTCAAATCTACCTTCAAAGACGAAATTAGATGAAAATCGAAAGATTTTAAAGATTTTGACGTTCTTCTTTTGAGGAAAAAGTTTAGCACGAGAGAATTTGACTGTTGAATTTTTCGATTGAGGATTTTGCGTGTATTTGAGAATTTTCGACTGCAAGAATTAAATTCGTTAAATGGGCTGATTAGACGTCTATTCATCACTGTATTTCAAGGCCCATTATTGTTTGCGATCGAAAAATTGATACCTATTTTGATTTTCGCTCGAGAAATTGAAGCGAAAATTGCCATTTGGTCCCAAGTTAATTTTCGATCAATAATTTGTGATTGGAAACTACAAATTTAGCCAAAATTTTTCGATTGAAACAAATTTTTTTTTTCAAAATATTTCAGACAGACCCTAAGTTTAAATATTCAACCACATAATTGCTCCCCCTAGATATGAAATAAATGCAATTAACTCCCTGAAATTTCGAATGATGACATCTGGCTCCAAAATCAGATTTCGTGACTCTGCAGAACTTTAGAGCAAACTGTTCGAGAATGATTAGAGTTAATTATGGAAGCAATACTCTTTTAATGAGGCTCCCCCTTAATAAGAAAAATTGGTTAAATTCAAAACGATAGAAAGATGTTAGCGATCAAAAATTTACCAACCAACAAGTTTTTATGCCGAAATACTCCAAGTCTTGAAGAATTCTTGACCTCCACATTGTTTCTGCAACACTTAGAGGAAGATCATTAAATATCTGGGAGATTTTAAGGCATAAGTTTGTAAATGCTCCCCCTCGAATAATGCACCAAAATTTGATATACGCGATTCAACACATTTAGCATAGGTACATGTTCTCATATACATGTAACTTTCATTTGCGCGAGGGTATGAGCAAAAACAGATAGTTTATTTAAACAAGTCAATGCATTCAAAATATGCGAGGTTATTTTTTCATAGTGAATAAATTTTCAGAAAAAAATACCATATATCTTTATATATATAATATATATATATATATAATTTTTCATATGCATATTAATATTATTAACAGTATGGGGGTCAGATTATTTTGCTACGATCATTGTCACGCCTAAAATTTCACAAGACACTTGAAAAGATCACATACCGTGAAGTCATGTCGTCAAACTAAAGAGTCATAAGTTCATAGAATGATCCATTTCGACAACTCTCACTGGGTTCACTCTAGCACTCGATTATTTTTAGTTTGGATGGTTATATTTATATCACTCTAGTCAACACAGGCAATCTTAAGTCAATTTACTTGTGATCGAGGCGTTCTTAATCATTCACCTCTGCGAAAGATCGTCGATGTTGAATCATAGAGACTGTGAAAGGTTTTAATTTAGCTCTGACTAAAAGGGAAGGATTGTTTAGGAATTGTGGACTAAAGATCTTCTTCCTTTGCTTCGTCGTTCTCCTCCTTTTTGCCGTTTTTCTCTTATTGTTTATCTTCTCATCCTTTAACTATTTTCTTTGACTCAGTGTGCACTTGCTCAAGCTGAAGCTCCGCTTCTCTACGAGGCTGAGAGATTATCTAAGGCAAAGATCTTCTTGTTCGTTCTTGGGGCGATACCGCGCTCCTTTTCTCTTATTTCTAGTGAGGTTTCAGAGATTATCGATTTGAAAAGTTCGCAGTTGTGGAATCGAACCCAAGGCCGTGCTCCTCTTCTCGTCGTTGTCTCGATATATGATCGGATTATCGTTGGAGAAGTTCACTTCGTGGTGTTCCTCTTTCCAGCGGTTTCGACGAGTCAAGATTATCGATGGAGAAGTTCACAGCAAGATCCATAACCCCCTTCTAATGACATGAGATTGTGATAGTCAAGGGGCAGGGTCTTTTGGACTGCTTTTTGTGCGTTGAGCATTCCCCGTGTGCGTTTTTTCAACTTCTTTTGTCATCTTTTTCTTTGTCGTCTCGTTTTCTCCCCCTCCTTTCTCGATTGAATATCCCATCGAAGACTTAGTTGTTCGGTTGAAGGCTCAAAGGATGTTCAAGTGAAGAAAATGATATCGGAGAAGGCTCAAAGGATGACTAAAGGCTATATTAAAGGATTGAAATTTCTATATGTACGGCAAGTGAGGAATTTCCTAAGTGCTCTAATCATTTCCTAAGAATCTAACGAAAGGTGACTATGAAGCCAAGAATCACTGGTAAGACAAGCAATTGATGTGTCACTCCTCAAGAATAAATCAATAGAAAGGAAACATAACAGGCCAGAATTCTTACTTATGTAAAGTGGCTTTGTGTCTAGTGGAGCAAACTAAACGAGCTTTGGGCACAAGAATGGTACTTAGACTGACAAAATTAAGCAAGTAATCAGCCGCATGCCAGGGAATCTAATTGTGACGTAGATCGAGTATCCTGAAGATTTCTTCATTCCCCTATATTATAGGTATATGTATATTATATATATATATTTATTATCATGCAAGATAAGCCAATGTGCATGGAAAACACATAGAAAGAGCATGTGATAGCACAGAAGATCAGGTAATGCACATATCACGGAAGATTCAACATGCCTAGTTTTCCAACAAGGAATTGGAATCGTTTTTCATCCAATGCCTTGGTGAAAATGTAGGCTAGTTGATATTCCGTGTCACAAAGTACATGTCAATGGTGCCTTTTTCGACGTGATCTTTGATAAAGTGATATCTAATGTCTATGTGTTTCGTGCGTGAATGGTGAATAGGATTGCACGTAATCGCGACGGCACTTTGGCTATCACTATATATAGGTATATTATTTAAATTGTACCCATAATCGCGAAGCTGAGTCCGCATCCATAGCATCTGGGAGCAACAACTGGCGGCTGCGACGTATTCAGCTTCAGCCGTCGAAGTTGAGACGCAATTTTGCTTTTGGATGACAGCAGACTAGCTTTTCGCCTAGAAGTTGAGCGCCACTGGAGGTGCTTTTCCTGTCCATTCGGCAACCGCATATTCAGCGTCAGTGTAGTCGATAAGTTTGAAGTTCGTACCTTTAGGATACCATAGTCCTAAGGTAGTTGTGCCCTTTAAGGTAGCGAAGAATACGCTTCACCGCGAGCATGTGGAATTCTTTGGGATCGGCTTGAAAGCGGGCACAAAGACAAGTGGCAAACATGATATCCAGCAACTAGAAATGAGGTAGAGAAGAGATCCATTATGCTGCGATAGAGTGTGATGTCGACCGATTTTCCTGTGGGATCGGCATCCAACTTGCAACTTGTTGACATGGGAGTGCTGAGAGGCTTGCTCTTATCTTGATGGAATTTTTTCAGGATGTCCTTAATATATTTTGTTTGACTGATAAATATCCCATCATCGAGCTGCCTGACTTGAAGTCCTAGGAAGAATTGCATCTCTCGCATGTGGCTCATTTCCACTTTACTCTTCATGAGATCTCCAAACTTCTTGCAAAGCCGTGATTTGTTGAACCAAAAATGATATCGTCGACGTAAATTTAACGGCTATCAGCTCCTTGTCTTGACATTGATGAGAGGGTCGTATTGATTGTTCCTCGAATAATCCAGACATTACGAGGAAGTCACTCAGGACATCATACCAAGCACGTGGGGCTTGTTTTAGTCCGTAGAGAGCTTTATCCAATCGATAGACGTGATCGGGATGTTCTTGATCAACGAAGCGCCTGGCTGGGGCAACATAGACTTATTTTTTGAGTACGCCGTTGAGAAGGCGGTTTAAACCTCCATTTGGTAGACCTTGAAGGCTTTATGAGCCGCATAAGCCAATAAGAGACGAATGGCTTCAATTCGGGCAACAGGAGCATACGTTTCGTCGTAGTCAATGCCTTCATGTTGGTTGTATCCCTTAGCAACTAATCGTGCCTTGCTCCTGATCACTTCGCCATCTTCATTCTTTTTTTATTCTTAAATACCCATTTTGTTCCGATGATAGTTTTCCCATGCGGACGGGGTACTAATTTCCACACTTGAAGACGTTCGAATTCGTTGATTTCCTCTTGCATTGCAATAATCCACTCCGGGTCTTGTAGTGTGTAATACCCGAGTTCCGTAAGTAAGCCGGCCAATAACTGTGCATACTTATTATATGACTTACTTGACTGCATGAGACATGTTTTTGTGATTTTTATGTGCTTAATGATTTCACGTATATAGCTAACATGATATATGAATTAGAAATTAGAAGAATTATTTAATTTAGGTTAGTTATTGATTTTAGGATTTCTAGTACATGACATACTAACCTAGGAAATTTGATTTATTATATTCAATGTTGACACCACGTTTTGGGGAAAACACAAATTAGTAGGAATAAACTCCGAAAGAAAGGCTAGATAAAGATTTGAAGGCATTAGGGTTTGGAAACTAGGAATCTCGAGATCTTTGGATCGCGAAAGCCATAAAACTCGAAAGGTTAAAATTCGAAATAATGAATGTCGAAATAATAAGATGTCAAAGTAAGGATGTTGCTAAATAAAAAGGAAGTTAAAGTCCTAGGAGTCGAGATCTTGGGATAAATATTGATTACTTAGAATTAAAGCAAAGTCTCATGCTTGGGGTCTTATCAAGTAAACGATTGGATAACCCTTAGAACTTATCAAAAACTATTCTATAGATCAAACTTTAGTAAAATAAAAGAGACTTTAACAGTATAAATTCGCTCAATAGGAAACCCTAAGAGAGGAAAACAGCTCGATCAAAGGCAAAGAAGGGAAACGGCTAAGACCACTAGCAAGAACATCATTAAAAGGTATAATTCTATTTATCGATTAGTAGGTCAGTTCTATATCCTTTATTTAGGGAATTGAAGGATAATAAAGAATTTAAAACAGAATTTAGGTATATTTTTAGGAGTGTTATATTTCTTGGAAGATTTTGAATTTAGGTAGATTACTGATTTTAGGGTTCTATTATAAGTTATGCTAGCATAAGATTACACTGTGAAGAAGAAGTTAGTTTGAAGAAAATTCGATCGGTGATTGGAATTCCCAGATGATGAATCACGAAACCATGTTGAAACCCAGTTCGAGATTTTATATTGTATCTCGACATTTTTATATGTACTGCTTCGACATACATACCTATATCGAAACTGTGTAATTCTTAATCGAGCTGATAGTTATCTTGGATCCATGCCGAAATTTGGTTTTTTAAAGTGACTTCGAAATTTATATTAGCTCGAAATCTTTATGTGTAATGTCGAGATTTACATTGAGGTTTAACTCAAGATCCATTTTATAATATATGTCGAACTTTGTATATACATCTCGAAATCTTTAAAATGTCGAGACATATCTCATGAAACATGTCGAGATTTATATCTAATATCGAAATCATAGCAAATGTCTAGATCCACTAATAACACAAACTCGAGATTTATTACACATGTCGAGACCTATCTCTGAAATGGTATTTCTCAATTAGGTCAAGTTCTAAATTAGGGCTTCAAAATTATAGAAGTCGAAACTAGGGTTTTCTAATTAAGCCATTTCAGTGAAAATGTAATTAGACTAACAAACCCTAATTTTATATGTTCTATATTTAAGGTTCGAAGATTAGCGATTTACAGTACGCTAAATAAAATAGCTAAGGACACCATGTAAGTGGAAGTCCCATCTACAACACATGACTGTATGTGCATGAAATTACGTGTTATGTGTTCCTATGATATTACGTGACTTCCTACGTGAATTATCTGCATTATATAACATGCATAATTTAATTACATGATATGATGGCATGACATGCATATTCATGGCATGAGCATATGCACGCACGTTTAGAACAAAAGGCATGATAGAGAGCGATAAAGATTCGCCGATATGGGCATCTGATGTCGACTCACAGTTGAGTCACGGCTCTTCTATGCTACCATGGCTACGTCGTATGGCGCTACTGTCAAGACATGACATGTACAAGGCAAGACATGATTTTAGGGCTAATGCCCTCATGGCGGATCGTGAAACCTGGAGGGTGCGAGCTGAGGGAGTAAGCGACACCGAGGGTACCTCTGGTGTTGACTACCTCAGATTAGGCTACCAGTGTGAAGCGTCCGCGTGGCGTATGAAACCACCTTGGGACAGAAAAGGCGCCCTAGGGTTAGCCTCCTTGAGTGGGTATTGCCACTTATATTTTTTTATCCCTGTGGATTCGAGCTCCATGATGGTGCATCAAGATAGCCGATGGCCCTACCCCACAAGACAAGGCAAGGAAAAATATGAGGTCTAGGGAGCATTGGCGCGGATGCCTTTGCGAATTTCGGACACGGGCATGGCATGCATGACTTTCGCTTACTGAGCTTTATAAGCTCATTCCACGTATTTATGTGTTGTAGGTTCACGAGATCATGGTACGCGATCTTTACGAGGGCGAGGCCAAATTTTGAAGCTTCCGGAGGACTTTTGAGGTGGCAGTGTGTACATGGATGCGACCTGAGTGGCGGGCCGTTAGATTATTTTGAACACGCATGCGCGCTCACCTTGTATTTATGTCCTACGAACATTTTGATTTGTACAGAAGAGTTTCCTTTATATAAAAGGAAAAATTTTGTACGCGTTTTCGTATATAGATTTCATATATATCACATGCAGTCACACGAATTAGTAATAAGAATGTGTGGTGGAAGTCAGGGGGCGCACATAGTGCGTCTGCTACTTAGTGGGCTCGTTTTGGCTTAAGAAGCAGCTGAAAGACTGTGTTGATGTTGTGTCCTACTCCCGCTCGAAGGATCGCCAATTATCTGATCAACCGGGTGAGCTCTAATCCACTTGCGCTCATATGGCAAAGCTGAAGAGGCATGCATCAGCCTTTTGTAGATCTAGATTTCAATGAACTCCGATTGTTCATTAGTGTGAGGAAGTTCCAAATCTGCACTGAGAGGGAGCGACTCTGATGATTATTCCTCAACACCCACGGTAGGTTCTTCATTGTTCTGTGGCAAATCTGAATCGGGTGAGGTAGGGTCTGTTGAAGAACTTGGTACATCGGCCTAGTCGGGGGTATGATTGACAATCACTGGCGGATGTAGAGGCTCAAAGAGGAATCCAAGTCTTCTAACACAAGTCTTAGAGCTTCGTCTGGCGGTGATTGCGAGTTGTTGCCATCTTCTGTTGGTTTTGTGCCAACACCCAGTGAATATGGGTTCAGAGATTTTGTTTTCAGAAGCTAACGGGTTGAGCACGGGGTCCTGAACTATTTTGTTCAGAAGCCTCGGGTTGAGCACGGGTCCTGAACGGTTTTGTTCAGAAGCCATCGGTTGAGCACGGGTCCTGAACTGTTTTGTTCAGAAGCCATCGGGTTGAGCACGGGTCCTGAACTACTTTGTTCAGAAGCCATCTCTTTTCACTTCGTGAAAAGTGACGATATAGCTATCCTTAATCGTGCGGTTGGACTTGATGTATACTTGCTACGCTTTCGATGTTAATGAATAACCAACGAAAGTTGCTTCGAATGCTTTAGGGGCGAACTTTGCACGTTGCTCTCTGTCATTCGCCACAAAGCACTTGCACCCGAAGACTTTAAAGAAGGAGATGTTGGGTACTCTTTTATTTACAATCTCGTACGGAGTTTTGTTGAACCGTTTGTGAACCACCGTCCTGTTTTGGGTAAAACAGGCGATATTTACTCCTTCAGCCCAAAGAAAGTGTGGAAGGCCATAATGGATCAGCATTGTACGAGCGGCTTCCACTAGGTTTCTGTTTTTCTTTCAATGACCCCATTTTGTTGAGTGTTTTTGTGGCTTAGAATTGTTGACTTATTCCAATTTTTCTCATAAACTCAGTGAGATATTGATTCTTGAACTCAGTGCCGTTGTCTGTTCGAATAACTTGAATAGTCTGTTGCAGCAGATTCTGAGTAGTGTTCACAAAGTTGATAGTCAATTCCCCTGTCTCATCTTTGGTTCGGAGGAACTTTGTCCAACTGTAGCGAGAGAAGTCATCGACGATTACTAGCACGTACTTGCGTGCACTGATACTCTGTGTCTGCATTGGCCCACAAAGGTCCATGTGGATTAGTTCCACTGGTTGAGAGGTAGACGCAATTTGCTTGACTTGATGAGACGCTCGCTTCATTTTTCCTAATTGACATGCCGAACAATGATGCTCCTTTTGTAGTATTATAGTTGGAAAAGTTGAGACCTCTGCAACTTTTTCGTAGAAAGGCGTTGGAGAGCTTTCATATTAGGTGAGACATTCGTTGATGCCATAAGCTGTTCCTCTGTAAAACAGTCTGAGAGATGAGGCATTACAGCTGTCGAGGGCCGCACGGGACGTCAGGTGATCGTGTAAAGATTGGATTTTCGAAGTTCGTAAAGGAGTTCTGTGTCCTGACTGTCCAAAATTCTGTACCGGTCAGCGTGGAAGACCACTTGAAATCCTTTAATCACAGAACTGGCCCTATGCTGAACAAGTTATGGCGGAGGCCTTCGACATAAGAGACATCTTTTATCGTCAGATTCTCCAAATAATATCTCCACATCCAAGAATGGGAGCTGAGTCATTGTTTCCGAATCTGACTTTGCCGTTTGGTCGGTCCTTCGTAGTTGCTCAGCAGCTCTTGATTTCCAGTCATGTGTGTGGAGCAACCAGAGTCGAGGTACCACACATGATGGATCTGCAAAAACAAGTTAGGGACCTTTAGGTACCACTTAAACATGGGTCCTCTCAGATTAGCAGATATAGATTTAGGTTCGGATATGGTTCCTAAATTATTGAGGGAGTTTTAGTAACCCATGTCAGTTTCGGAGAAGTGGGTTTGCGTGTAGCCTCTTTAAGTGACTTGGCCTTTTTCGGCTTTTGTCGTCCTAGGCGGAGATTAGGAACCCATTGGGTTGAACCTTGCAGGGAAGGTTAATTTCAGCACGTACAAATGCTTTGGTAGGCTTGACCGAGGAAAAGATCTTTTCTTTTGATAATCTCCTAAGGTGCTTGGAGGACTCAATCTTTACGGGATACCTTAGGTGAGTACAGCTGTACAGGCGCTATAAACTTTCTTTATGGCTGGATCTTGTTTCCTACGGGTCTTCCTAGTGGCATTTGTTTCAAAATGACTATTTTTAGCTTCAGATGTAGAGCCAATTTCGAAATTAGTGCTTCTAAATTGGCAGGCTGTAGAGTTTCTATGTTCTGATTCGAGACTATTTATTTTCTTCTGAGACCTAGAAAGTAGGCTCTTAGTAAGTTCTTCTATTGTAGCACTAGAGCTTCTATGTTCTGATTCAGACTATTTATTTTCTTCTTCTGAGACCTAGAAAGTTTATTCCTCTACCTCCTTAATACTTTTCTGCTCACATTTCATGTATTGTTTTTGATATGATTCTAACATGGTCAATAATGTGGAAGAAGAGTCTACCTCTTGTGATGAGGTGGATGTGTCATCTTCGTCCTTCTGGTTGGATGTTTCGGCGTCGCTGTCGTCGTCAAGGCGTGCCGTGAGGGCAAGATTCTTGTCTCCAGAGCTAGACGTGTCTTCGAGCCAGTGGTCCTGCTCTGCCATGAGGGCTACTCCTGCTTCCTTCTGCTTCCTGAGTCGAAGCTTCTTGGAGAAGTAATTAGCATCTCTTTTCTTGGGAAGAGTGCATTCTCTGGCAAAATGACAGGCTTGCCACAGTTGAAGCACTTGTTGGGCTCTTTAGTGTTCTTGACTTCGGAGCTCTCTGGTGTATGTTCCTTGTTCTTAGAGCTTGAGGTCCGAAGTTTGTTGGCCGAGGATGAGGACTTCTTCTTGAAGTATTTCTTGGCTCGACGTCTGATTCTCAATCTTCTTCTGACTCAGATGAGGAGGGAGGCCTAACGATCTTCTCTTTGCTAGGCTTTGTTCCACACGCTTCTCTGATACTAGAGCAACGGTGTTGTCAACCTGCTTGCCCTTCTGCACTCTTGAGTCTCGCAAACATCTTCCTCGTGTTGGGCGAGATTATCAAAGACTGTATGAATCCCAACTCCTCCATATATTTTTTGTTTTGTCTAAGTTGAGTGGATATGTTTTTCCAGTCCGAGGGCAGAGAGGATAGAAATCTGATATTTGTTTCCATGTTGCGTCTTTGAGATTTCTGTCTTCCACATCTCGTTGAGATGAGTGAGGTATCTTTGATATACATCATATAGGCTCTCCTCCGGCTTTGCTTTGAAGGAGTCATAAGTAGTGAGAATATTTGCCTTTTTGGCCTTGATGCCTACTTCTGTCCTCTGCATCATCCTATGCAACTCATCCCACTTCCCTTCCCTAGGGAGGCTGTCTATCTATATATAGATGTCATTAGGGATGCCTTGCATGAGTGTGTTCATGGCTATTAGATCAGCCTTCGCACGGGCGTTTTCCTCGATACAGTACTCCCTAGGCTCCTTAAATCGCCTAGTAGCGGGAATTTGAAGAGTAGCCGTGTCATCACCGGCTATGGTGACCCAAAACTGTGCAGGTTCCTCTTCGAGTGACTGTAATAAATTTTCGGCTTGATCTTTCAGAGCTATGAAGTTTAGGAAGCGGCTTCTCCAGACTGTTACCGCGTTGCTAGATCGCGGACGGTTGTCGTTTCCTAGCGAGTATGCATCCATCTCTTCTTTGCCTTTTTTTGTTGACGAAGGATCTTCGTTTTGTAGTTTCGATGGATTTGAGCGATGTTATGTGCTTCACAAGTAGCAAATTAACTAGTAGCGTTTGATAGCAGTCGATAATTATTTTCGATACTATATTTAGATTTTCGATCGAAAATAATTCAGTCGTGATTAAAATTATGTCACTGTTCTCGTGCGAGAAAGTGCGTCAGCGAGAGAAGTTTTCGGAGCGAGAAAATTTGTGCAAAAACTTTCGATCGAGAAAAATATTTTAATCGTGAATTTATTTCGATCGCAAAGAAGCAGTACTTAAGGTAGGTTTCTTGCTTAGTAGAATAAATCCGTTGACTGAAAAAGTTTTTCGAACGCAAGTAATTTTCGCTTGGTCAAACTCTATTAGTTTTGACTGGAAAAATTTCGACGGTAAGTTTTTGCGAGCGTAAAGGTCAATATAGGCCTTCGTCGAAAAAGTTTTTCACTAAGTAACGCTCGAAAAATTCTTCTACTAAAATCGTTCTTAGTAAAGACGAGTTTACCGCTGACTTAGTGTTCTGATCGATAAAAATTCTCGCGCGGAGTTTTGCGATCGAGAAATTTCCTCTGCGATCAAAAACCTTAGCAAGAAAAATAAAGTCCCGCGAATAAAATCAGAACCCTAATTTACCCTGATTCAACAAAAACGATGAATTTAGTCTAAGAAATCGCAGGTTTCTGCTCGTAATCAGAAGTTTGATTCGCACGAACAGACAATTAAACACATTAGGAAGCAAAATATGACAATTTTAATCAAATCAAACTGTGTTCAAGTTTGTTCTTCGCCGCGAACAGTAACGATTCAAATCTGATCTATTCTGCTAAATTGATATTCAAACTGCTACGGATCTAATCGCCATCGATTTCTATTGCTAGAACAAACACAGAAACATCAAAATCAAATCAGATACGCACCGAATTAGGCAATTCAGATCGAAAAACTATATTGCGCCCAAAAACTGTTCTTCGCGTGAACAGTTCCTCCAGAATATAAATTTCGATCCGAATTCTAACACTTTCGATTCAAAACAGAACGAATCCCCGTTCTGATACCAATTGTTAGGTCCTCGTTTGTCAACACAATCAATCCTAGGCATGAATTCTAATGAAATCGATTAGAATTATTTAACTATGATTTCGATCGAAAACCTTCACTTGAAGAACACGAGAGAGAAATCCTTTAGTGTGAGAAGATTTTGCTGTTTCTCTCTCAAGAATGAACTCGCACAGCCTTTCGGATTGATTCTCTAATTTTCTGTATTAAGCTCAATGTGTGTACAACTATTTATACCAAACACACTTGGTATAAATATCAAACTTGTCTTAATCTAAGGACTACTATACATAAAGCCTCTAATTACAAGGACAACTAACTTAATCAAGCACAATTAAAATTGATACTCTACAGTTTCATGCCTAAATTCATGAAGTCAACACATTCCCCTAACTTGATGTGCCAAATAACTTCATTCGCAAAACTTAGTCTTTCTTTATCTATTCGCCCATCCTAGATATTTCACTAACTCTCACTCATCAAATACATATTTCGCTACTTCTACTTCGTGAATTTGTCCAAGCCTAGGACTCGTCAAATTTAATTTGCTAAGTCTAACCTTTTCCTCTATTTTACTAATCTCGTCCTAATTTGCCAAGTTTACTAAAATCGTGAAGTTGGGTTGGGTGAAGTTCGCACATACGCGCATACACTTCGCGAACTTAAATTCGCGAAATTAACTTTAAAACGCATCTATTTCGCAAATTTTATTCCTACTCTCACACTCGGTTCGCGAATTGGCTTAAAGCTCCATTCGCCCAAATGTTGGATTCGTCAATTTGAGTTCGCCAACCTTGCTGGGGTTCGCGAAACTCGTTTGAGTTCGCCAAATTATTCCATTCGCCAAGTGATCAAATCGCAAAGCTGATGTAATTCGCGAAATTCGTACTTCGCAAATTCTAACCTATTTAAATGAAGTTCATTTCACACGAATTGTATGTTTTTTTCTTGTCTTCTACTCACTTCGCGAATTGATCTAAGAGTCCCCACACTTCGCAAATATTCACTCGTATTCCCAACAATGACCCTAGTTCGGGACATGTGAATTTCGCGATATCTCTCATAATTTAACTCGCGCTTTGCACTGAGTTTGCGAATTCCACCAATTCGCAAACTCATCCACTTCGTGAAACGTCGTCGGGTTTGCCAAATTTACCCGAGTTCGTGACTTGTGAAGTTCGCGACACTTCACGTCGATTCGCCAACTCTATAGTTCGCGAATCTCGCCCAATTCGCCGAATACTTTTTAATTCGCGAGGATCCACCTTGCGTCCCTAAATTCGCGAATTCATCTTTCATCTCCTAATTCGCGAGAGGTCGTTTATAGTAGCTTAGTTCGTGTAACCTAGTTCGCGAAACCCTTCCATTCGCCAAATTAGCCTAGTTCGCGACATTTTCTTTTCCTACCAATTCGCGAACCTTCCAAATTCGTGAAACTCCTCCTTCCGCAGCCTCTAAACATTTCTTAAGTCTTAAGATGCTAAGGAATTTTGATCTAAAGGCACCTTTTTTTCGAGAACACGATGAATACCCTAAAAGCTTCAGGAACCCTAATTTCAAACTTCGTAATATCACGGGTTTAAACAGATTTTCGTATCCTAACATCTTTCATGTTGATAAAGGGCTAATGACACGAAACTTGGGTAAGAGAATATATATTTTGTAATTGAATGTGTATAAACCAAACTAATGACATTTCGTGTGCTTAAACTTCTTAGAGCATTCCGCTACTTGAACGAGGTACTAGAAATCACACTTAAGGAGATTATACCTACTCCCAAGCTTAGAAGGAGTTTCTTAATGTTTCTTTTTTGTTGTGATTTTTTTGGTTAGCTCTTCTATTTCTTCCAAGGGTCTCGATGATTTTATTTCTTTCCAAATGAGATTTGAGAATCAGCTAGATATTTAGAAAGAAGGGCATGGTGATGGGACTATTATGGACGTGACTTCCCCCATAAATTTAAAGAACATCGTCCTTCAAGTTTATCTCGAATTACATGGGCCACATAATTTAATTTATTTGGGCCTTTATACAGTCCTTATCAAGTTGGACTACTTTATTTAAGAGTATATTATTTTGAAACAAACTTTATAAATTGTCTTGGCTTAAATTTGGATTTAAACCTAGCCCACTTATCATTCTGGCCCGTATTTTCTATCCAGTTACTTTTCTTATCCCAATCTCTTATTCCATTTCCAGAAATCTTACTACTTAAATGTCACAAGAGCACGTAATTTTAGATGCACGCTATTCCATAGAAGTCACATAATCACATAATTAGTGCACAACAATTCTCAATCTCGCATGAGCAAATAGTCACGTGCTCAAAATTCGTAGAATCACGCAAGCACAGAGTAAATGCATGAAATTCATGACGCCGTGCGGACATTGCAATTAATCCATGAAGCTCATGTAGGTCATGTAAAACGTATAATATATGGACATGAATTTATTGGCCAACCTAACCACAGGGCTCGGGTATTACCTCTTCCCCCCTTAAAGAATTTCGCCCCCGAAATTCCGCCATCCGGAATAGTTCGGGTGGGGTAGCGAGGGGTAGGAGTTGAGTTTAGCTTGGTTAGGGAATAGATAATCACCTAATACCCACAGAGGACATTCTTATGTCTCGACTCCTCGTCAATGTGTACCTAAACCTCAAGCTGTTCTAAATAAAAATTTGAACGGCAATTACGGAAGGTCTTATGCGGCAGACTGATTATAACTTAAGTTCAGGCGAACTGGTATTTCCATTTTGTATTGTAGTTCTTTGGGTTCAGGCAGTGACTGGGGAAAACACGAATGTTCGCCCCGCTTTCGCTGCGTTTTTCAAGTAGTTGACATATGCAATCCGTATGACGGATAGAGGATTGACGCATAGGTTCACTATAATATTACTAAGTATAGACTTGTTCTGCTGGAAGAAGTAAAGTACGGCTTCATCATCACTTCGTAGAAGAAGAACGTCCAATAAAGAGGGATGTATGGTTTTGATCGGTTCGGGTTGAAACTCCGTGGGAATGGTTATGTTACGTTCGCGCTTGAATTGGCTAGGGGTAACCCCAAATATCGCTAACGATAGATGGGGAAAGATGGGGGGTGCAAAATGGTTTCCTAAATCAGTGGAATGCGGATCGGGGTCTAGTGAATAGGGAGGGTACCTGCCACAAAGGACGGGTTGTCTTCTGCCTCCTCAGTAGTGAGTGTATACACTCGAGCGGTGGCCCTCGGTGGTCTGACCAGACTCACCATCTGGCTTCCGGGTGCGTTCTCTGGACATGCTCTGGACCTGTCTTTGCACACTTGTAACAGGTAGCGTTTGGGAGTAGTAGACACCCGAATGTCGCCTCGCACATCTCGGGCATGCTGGTATAGTGGGTTGGAAAGGTTGAGGCCTCCCCTGACCTGTATTGGGCTGTTGGGTGGTCCGGGCCTATTCTGGACAAAGGGTTTTCAGGTCCTTAGGAATAAAAGGTTCTTTGGGTTGTTTCCGTCTCCCGGAGTCCTTGCACGAACTTCCTTTTGCCTCTTCAGCCCGCACGATGCGTATCTCGGCTTGCTCGGCTACTAGCACGCGTTTCTGCGACTTGAGCATAAGTCTCTCCTTGAAAATCCGGCTATGCTTACATCACGGTATAGTTCAAGTTCAGACCTTCTAAGAACCTCTCAATCTTCAGTGAGTCGGTGCTCAACATATGAGCTGCAAACCGGGAGAGTTGCTCGAATTTCTGGATGTACTCCGATACGTCATCGTTCTTTGGCGGAGGTTGATGAACTCGTTCATTCTTTGGCCACGAACTGGAGTGGTGTAGTACTTGCTTTGGAAAAGTTCCTTAATACGATCCCAGCTCATGGTGACTGGGTCTTCAATGGTTAGGATAGTATCCCACCAATGACCCGCACTTCCTCTCAGTAGGTAGGCAGCGCACAAGACTTTTTCAGCTTCGGGGGTGCGGCTATGTTGGAAACATGCTTTCCAATGTTCAGAGCCAATCTTCAGCTGATGTGGTCAATAGCATCCTCGAAGATCGGCGGGTTGAGTTTACGGAACCTTCCCCAACCATCTCGATTCTTTCAACTTGAGGGGGTCCACTACTAGGCTTCTCTCTAGCATTTTGTTGCTGGATTAGTTGCTGATTTTGGGCCAATTGTTGACGGACAATTTCGTTAGTTAAAGGATAGTGGCATCTCGGCTATCAGTAGGGGCTGTAGTTTCCCTATCGGCCTCCCTACTTCCCTCACCTCTAATTCTTACCATTTTTCTTGTCCTACCCTGTCAGTCCCTACGGCCAATAAATTACTAAACAAAGAGATTCCATAATCAGAACACTTACAGGCAAGACTGTTCGCGCTTTTGGGTGTGTGTACATGGACAGTCTACAGAACCTATGACCGAAGCTCTGATACCACCTGTAGCGACCCTAGCCATCGTTACCATTCTAGCGTCACCCTAAGTGTCTAATGATGCAATAACATAGAAGATACGAAAATGCGCATGAAATTTTTCCATTTTCTTTTTTTTATAAAGGAGTTTGTTTCTACATGTCAACAGAATATATTTACACGACAAAACGAATACATTAACTTCCTAAGTCACATTCATGTCCTAAGTACAGGGGACGTGTATACATTCGCAGCAAAGATGTTCCTATGCGCCCGGCCTCACAGGTCGTCATCCACGTACACCACCCAAAAGTCGCTCGGAAGCTTTCAAAATAATGCCTTGCTAGCTAGGGCGGTCACGTACCGTGATCAGACGAACCTACAACAATAAAACGTGGGATTAGCTTATATAGTCAGTAAGTGAAAAACTTATGCATGTGTGCCCGTGTCATGACTTGCATAGGCATGTGCGCCCATGCTCACTAATTATCACAAAATCGTGTCTTGTCTTGTCTTGTCTTGTCTTATAGGGTCCCTAATACACGTCTTTGTCTTGCACGTGTCTTGTCTTGTAGGGCCTCGGCTTATCCTGCTACGAGGGTATTTGCCCGATTCACACGTCTTGTCTTGCAGTTGTCTTGTCTTGAACTCGGTGACATCGAAGGTCACTTCGTAGCAGTAGAAGGTCGTATTACACGTCTTGTCTTGCACATGTATTGATTGGTAATTGGTGATAAACTAATATTAGCAAACTATTTGTCTAGCCCCGAGGATCATGCATAATACATGTCATGTCTTAAATGCTCGTGAGACTCGTCTATGCCCGTGAAATGCATGTATGAAATGCCAATGACTTGTCATGCCGTGTCGTGGATCGTGTAATTCACGTCATGTAATAATTCACATAGAATCATATAAGCACGTAGTCACGTAAGAAAGCGCACAGAACTTATGTGTTGTAGTGAAGATGTCCCATTTACCTGTCGTCCGTAGATTGTAGCTAGTGACCTCTGAATTTCCTAAGTCTCGACCTTAGGCACAAAATTACAATATCAGGCATGCTATCTACGTTATCAAGTTCTTAAGTGCTTAGTCGGTGGTCTTCCTGACTCACCGTCTGGCTTCCGGATGGATTCTCCGGACATGCGGAGAAATGGCCGATCTTGCCGCATTTGTAACAAGTCGCATTTTGTGAGTAGCAGATGCCGGGTGTCGCCTTCCACAGCTTGGGCATGGCGGTATGGTGGGTCGAAAAGGTTGGGGTCTGCCCTGATTCATATTGGACTGTTGGGGTGGTTGAGGCCTGTTTTGAAATTGAGGCTTTGGGTTCTTGGCCACAAAACTGTTTCTTTGGGTTGCCTCCATCTCCCTTGAGTTCTTGCACGAACTTCCTTTTCGCCTATGAGCTCGTGCGATCCTCATTTCGGCTTGTTCAGCCACCATAGCGCGTTCAGCGACTTGGCGTAAGTAGCCCCTTGGAGTCCGGCCATGCTAACATCGCGGTACAGTTCCGGCTTTAGTCCTTCTAGGAACCGTTCGATCTTTAGCGAGTCTGTGCTTACCATATGAGCTGCAAATCGAGATATTGCTCGAATTTCCGTATGTACTCCGCTAACGTCATCGTTCCTTGGCGTAGGTTGATGAACTCATTCATCCTTTGAGCGCGAATAGGAGCGGTATAGTACTTGCTTGGAAGAGTTCCTTAAAATGTCCCAGCTCATCGTAACTGGGTCTTTCGATGCTTCGGATTGTATCCCAGCAGTGCCGCACTACCTCTCAGTAGGTAGGCGGCGAACACGACTTCAGCCTCGGGATACGGCTGTGCTGGAACATGTTCTCCAACGTCGGAGCCAATCCTCGGCTGTCAGGGACCCGTCGTCCCGCCCTCGTAATTCCGTCTTAATATTATTAATATTTAGTGCTTTACTATCGCGCAACTACGTAAAAATGCGAATAAAATTTTTCATTTTAAAAGATATACGTGCGGAAGTTTTATACACATGTCAAAAGAATGTTTCATAATTCGTCTACATTTCATTCCTTCCTATACACACGATGTACGAGTGCGTGTGTGTGCGTGTGCAGCCAAAGCTTCCTGTGCGCCCGGCCTTCACAGGTCGTCATCCATACACACACTCCCACCTCAAAAGCAGCCGGAAAGCTTCAAAAGATCGGCCTCGCATAAAAAGACTGATCACGTACCGTGATCGTCGGTACCTACAATACGTAACATAAAAATGAGCCACCGAGGCTCAGTAAGCAGAAATTATGCATGAATGCACGTGTCCTAACGATCGACAATCCACGTCGTCGTTTTCTAATGCTCATACTCTCTTCTCATTTCTCGTTCTTTTCTGACTCGTACTCATTTTTTCTCATACCCTACTTCATATGGGCCCTCGGCTTTCTTTCCCACTATGCGCCATATCATAGAGATCTCATGTGTGGAGGTTCTCACACTAGAAGGTCACCCGAAGGAATCTTCCCTTACTCAGCGTGGCCTCCACGCGGACGCTTCTCACTGGTAGCAACACCGAGGCCACTAAACCGCGGAGGTCACCCGAAGGAATCTTCCCTCCCGATTAGTGCTTTACGCACTAGAAGGTCACCCGAAGGAATCTTCCCTTACTCAGTGCGTGCCCCGGGCCGCATCCTCCAGGTTGCATCTCCCGCATACGGGGCATTTTCCCCAGCCTCTTATACAGGCTCTTATGGCTTCTTTTGCCATGGCTGCATAGGGGTAGCCGTGACTCTTCATTGAGTCGACACAAACGCCAATATCGGCGAGTATACATCGCACCCAGGCGATCTTTACACACGCTCTTACCTCGTGTCATACTTACTACTTATGCGTGCAAGTGCTCGTGCCATGCTCATGTAAAATATGCAGATCATGCTTATCATGCATACAAAATAATCTTATCTTATCATGCGCGTTTCACGTAAAATACACGAGCACGTAAATTCACATTAACAGACGCAGGTAAGTTACGTATCGTAGTTGAATTTCTACTTACTTGGAGTCCGTAGACTAGCTGCTACTGGTTCGGCGAAATTCCAAAATTTTTGACCTTAATCATAAAATTATTATATCAGTACGTTAGCTGAAATATTGGTTATCTATGTTTTTGAAAAAGTTTAAATATTTCCTTAATATGTGGTTCGTAAAGATCTCGATATTTTTGTTAGCTCTCGACATTTTATTCGGTTATAAGGTCTCGACATTTACATGATTTGAGACCTCGACATTTTCTACTCAATTCTACTCGACATCGATCTCGACTTTATTGTCGACATTTGACCCGACATTTTCATCCTTTTTCTCTCGGTATTCAACTCGGCATTATACCTTCATTCGACATTTATCCAGTTATGAGGTCTCGACATTTATGTTCAGTTTCATTCGACATTTTTTTTGTTAATTTGGAACATGAGATATCGACATTTTATCTAGTATTTCAATTCGACATTTTGGGGTAAATGTCGATATAGCTCAACATGACTCGACATTTATGGTTAGAAACGTCGACATGAACTCGCGCGGGTCTCGACATTTATAAAATGTCGATATGTATGTTATGTCGACACTTCATAATATTCGACATTATGTTTCGACATTATATTCGACATTTGGATTAGAAAATGTCGGCATGCATTTTACGTGAACCTCGACATTTATCATATGTTTCGACATTTTCCTAACAGTTCGACATTGTACTCTAACACTTCGGCATTTTGGGGAAAAATGTCGACAAGACCTAACATGACTCTCGACATTTATAAAATGTCGGTATGTTATGTCGACATCTAATTCGACATTTATCATCATCTTCTTCGATTTTTCATCGTTCTTCTCTCCTAACTCGCTTCGTAGCTCGTTCTTTCTAGCATTCAAGGTTCTAAAGCACATACTAAGCTACTTAACTTCACATTTGCACCTACCTAAACCTTAGTTCGAGCCTAGAATCAGTATTTAGGGTTTCCCGTGGCTTTCTCCTACCATTTGCATTTAATCGCCATTAACTCTTCATCTACTCCTATAGTACGAAATTAAAAGCTTAGGGAGGGTATTCCACTTACTAACTTCGAATTCTCGAGCTTCTTGGTCCAAACTTGGCTCGGCTTCTTCTCCTTCTCCTTTCTTTCCTTTCGTCTTTGCTTCGTGGTTTTCTTTTGGATTTGTCGAGTTTTTGAGTTGTTGGATTTGGTTATTTTATTCATGGTTATCTTGGAGGAGACAAGGGTTGGCGTGGGATCTCCTTGTTTTGAGGAAGCTTTGTCCCAAAGTTGATATTTCTTTTATGGATTGGGCCTAGTTCCATTTTTAGCCCATTTGGAAATTCCTAGTTTATTAACTTCATGGTCCAAAGTTTCTCCCTAGCCCAATCCCATATAATTGTCATTAAATCTTCTTCCTTCCTCATTAGTGCCTAAAATCCCTTACATAATTTAGGGATCGTCATAGTACGTATTCATCGACACGTAATTGCACAAATTCTCGTAACATTTTGCGTGCATAAAATCATAACATCACAAAAGCATGTAGCCCATACGTAATTAACACAACAGTACATAAGTCATAGACGTAATTTATTGGCCGTCCTAATATTTAGGGACCGGGGTCCTACATCCTCCCCCCCTTAAGGAGGATTTCGCCCCCGAAATCAGCCCGTGTGAAACAATTCGGGATAACGAATTCGCATTTCGTCCTCCCGTTCCCATGTGGCTTCTTCCGTGGACTGGTTCCGCCACAACACTTTCACTAAAGGGATGTCTTTATTCCTTAGTCTTTTAGTCTCGTACATCAATATTTCCACCGGAATTTCTTCGTAACTTAGATCCGGCTTCAATTGTTGATGTAGAGATTCGTTCCTAGAACGTGGTTCGGGTCAGCTATGTATTTCCGCAGTGTCGAGACGTGAAACACGTCATGCACTTGTGATAATGACGCAGGTAGCTCCAGCTGGTATGCTACTTCGCCTACCCTCTTCAGTATTCTAAATGGTCCTATATACCTCGGACTTAGCTTTCCTTTCTTCCCAAATCTTTTCACGCCTTTCATCGGCGATACTTTAACAAACACCATATCGCCTTCTTCAAATTCAGTGGTCGACGTTTTTCGGTCTGCGTAGCTTTTCTGTCGACTCTGTGCCGTTCGCATTCTTTCTCGTATGGTGGTAATGGCTTCCGTCATTTCTCGTACTATGTCAGGGCCTAACACTGCCCGTTCGCCAACCTCGTCCCAATGTACTGGGATCTGCACCTACGCCCGTATAGCGCTTCGTACGGTGCCATCCAATGGTGACGTGGTAGCTATTATTGTAGGAGAACTCGATCAGGGGAGGTACTACTCCAATTTCCTTTGAAATCGAGTACACACGCTCGGAGCATGTCCTCCAGGTCTGGATGGTTCGCTCGGATTGACCGTCCGTCTGTGGATGGTAGGCGGTACTAAAAGATAGCTTCGTTCCATCGCCTTTTGCAAGCTCGTCCAAAATTTCGAAAGAAATCTGGAGTCGCGATCCGAGACTATTGAGGATGGAACGCCGTGCAGTCGCACTATTTCTTGGATATAGAGCTCCGCGTACCGTTCCATGGAAAATGTCGTGCTAATCGGCAGGAAATGGGCAGACTTGGTGAGTCTGTCGACAATCACCCAATTGCGTCGTGCCCCTTCGTGTTCTTCGGCAGTCCTACCACAAAATCCATGGTAATGTTATCCCATTTCCATTCCGGAATGGGTAACGGTTGTAGGGTTCCAGCCGGCCTTTGATGCTCGGCCTTTATCTGCTGGCACGTCAGGCACTGACTCACGAAAGTCGCGATGTCCTTTTTCATGCCTGGCCACCAGTAGTTCTCCTTTAAACCCCTGTACATCTTCGTTGCTCCTGGATGTACTGAGTATGCAGTAGCATGGGCTTCCGTCATTATCGTCCTTCTTAGCTCAGCGTTGTCTGGTACGTACAACGATCCTTGAAATACAGTCGCCCGTCTTCCCTTATCATGAGGTCTCCGGTTGTTTGTTCCGGCTGTGCTTCCTTAGCTTTCGCGTACAGTTCGTCTGTTCCTAGCGCTGTCTTAATTTGCTCCAGCAACGTTGGTTGCAAGGTTAAGGCTGCTAGCTGCGCCTCAACTTCGCCTACCTTACGACTTCGACTTCCAGCAGTTGCAGTTCTGCACTGACTGCTTTTCTGCTTAAGGCATCGGCTACTATGTTCGCCTTGCCTGGGTGGTAGTTGATTACGCAGTCATAATCCTTAACTAACTCTAACCACCTTTTTGCCTCATATTCAACTCCTTTGCGTAAAGAAGTACTTGAGGCTCTTGTGGTCGGTGTATATCTCACATCGCTCTCCGTAGAGGTAATGCCTCCATATCTTGAGAGCAAAGACCACTGCTGCCAGTTCTAAGTCGTGCGTCGGGTAGTTTTTCTCGTACTCTTTTAGTTGACGAGAGGCGTATGCTACTACATTCCCGTTCTGCATTAGCACACACCCTAACCCATTCTTCGACGCATCACTATACACCGTAAACCCTCCAGTTCCCGATGGTATTGTGAGAACTGGGGCCGTCGTAAGCCTTTCCTTCAGCTCCTGGAAACTCCGTTCGCATTCCGTGGTCCACTGAAATGGCGTATTCTTCCGGGTCAACTTCGTCAGCGTAGACGCTATCTTTGAGAAGTCCTTGATGAATTTCCTGTAATAACCCGCCAGACCGAGGAAACTTCGTACTTCCGTTACATTGGTCGGTCTGGGCCAGTTGCTGATGGCTTCTATCTTGTTCGGGTCTACGGAAATTCCTGCTCCTGATACTATATGCCCCAAGAATGCGACTTGGTCAAGCCAAAATTCGCACTTCTTGAACTTGGCATAAAGTTGCTTATCCCGTAATATGCTAAGGACTATTTTCAGGTGTTCTTCATGTTCTTCCTTCGTCCTTGAGTAAATTAGAATGTCATCTATGAAGACGATGACAAACCTATCTAGATAGGGTTTGAACACCCTGTTCATTAAGTCCATGAAGGCTGCGGGCGCATTAGTCAACCCAAATGGCATCACCAGAAATTCGTAATGGCCATAACGGGTGCTAAAGGCCGTCTTCGGGACATCTTCCTTCCGAATCCTTAATTGATGATAGCCCGATCTCAAGTCGATCTTAGAGAAAACCGTTGCACCTTGCAATTGGTCGAACAGATCGTCTATCCTAGGGAGTGGGTACTTGTTCTTAATCGTTAACTTATTCAACTCCCTATAGTCTATGCATAATCGCATAGACCCATCCTTCTTTTTCACGAATAGCACCGGCGCTCCCCAGGGAGAGAAACTCGGCTATATGAACTCTTTCTGCAGGAGTTCGTCGAGTTGATTCTTTAACTCCTTCATCTCCGTCGGTGCTAGCCGATATGGTGCCTTAGATACTGGTGCCGCTCAGGTACCAGATCTATAGCGAACTCTATTTCCCGTGGGTGGTAGTCCCGGAACTCCTCGGAAATACATCAGGAAGTCCTTAACTACCGGCACTTCCTCGAATTTCGGGGAGACATTCCCTTCTGACTTGATGGCGAATACTAGGTAGGCTTCGCACCCTGATCTGATCAGTCGTTGGGCTTTTAACGCTGATATCTTTGAGATCATGGTCCCCTTGCTGGTTCCTACGAACTTAAGGGGATCATCCCCGCCCGTATTGAGCGTTACTATCTTGCGGTGGCAGTCTATGACGGCTCCGTACTTCGATAGCCAATCCATTCCAAGGATCACCTCATAGTCATTCATGGGAATAATTATGAGGTCAATGGGCAGTTCCTTGTCCCCGATTACTATTGGACAATCCCGTAAAACCTGATTGGTTTGGGTGGGATTCCCGTTCGGAACTGTTACCCTAAATTCGCACTCAGCTCGGTGAGGCGTGACTCCTACTCTCATGACATACTTAGTAGACGCGAACGAGTGTGTTGCTCCTGAGTCGACTAGGATGCAAGTGGGGGTTTCGTAGACGAGGAGGGTACCTGTCACTACGGCCGGGTTATTCTCCGCTTCCTCAGAGGTTATAGTGTACACCCGTGCCGGTACTCTTGGTGGTGCTGCCTGGTTCCCATCTTGACTTCCGGATCCACCTTCCGGACATGCCCTCACATAGTGACCCGTCTTGCCACATTTGAAGCAAACGGCATTCTGGGAGTGGCAGACTCCCGTGTGCCTCCGTGCACACTTTGGGCATACGGGTAGGTCCAACTGGGGTCTACCCTGGTTTGGGTTGAACTGTCGGGGTGGTCTAGGTCGATTCGGGAAATTGGTTTTCCACCCTTGGCCACGAACTGCCTCTTTGGGTTGCTTCCGCTCCCTTGTGGCCCTTGTACAAATGCGCTTTGCTTCTTGGGCGCGAGCAATTCTAGACTCGGCCTGCTCCGCCACGAGCGCTCTCTCAGCCACTTGTGCATACGTGGCCCCTTGCACTCCCGCCATACTTACATCCCGATATAACTCGGGCTTCAGCCCTTCCATGAACCGCTCGATCTTGAGCGTGTCCGTGCTAACCATATGAGCAGCGAACCTTGAAAGCTGCTCGAACTTCCTGATGTACTCCGCCACTGTCATCGCCCCTTGGCGGAGGTTGATAAACTCATTCATCCTCTGAGCTCTGACAGGGGCTGTGTAGTACTTTCCCCTAAAGATCTCCTTGAACCGATCCCAGCTCATCGTTAACGGGTTCTCGATGGCTGAGACGGTTTCCCACCAATGTCCAGCGCTCCCCCTCAAAGGTAGGCAGCGCACATGACCTTCTCCGCCTCAGGGGTGCGGCTGTGCTGGAACATATTCTCCAGCGT
The DNA here is from genome assembly GCA_027422505.1 of Craterostigma plantagineum. Lineage (NCBI taxonomy): Eukaryota > Viridiplantae > Streptophyta > Magnoliopsida > Lamiales > Linderniaceae > Craterostigma > Craterostigma plantagineum. The sequence goes on from JAPQWV010003516.1 coordinate 30,862, forward strand.
CCTCAGCCAGTCCTCGGCGGACGTGGGGTCTACAGCATCCTCAAACAGTGGAGGATTAAGCTTCCTGAACCTCTCCCCGATCATCTCAATTCGTTCGGGTGGGGGAGGTAGGTTGGCTGATTGTCCACCAGCATTTGCTGTTGGATCAGCTGCTGGATTTGGGCCGACTGTTGCCGGACCAATTCGGTCAATTGCAGGATGGTAGCATCCCGACTATCAGGAGGGTTGTTGGTATCCCTTCCTTGATCAGATTCTCTACTTCCTTCGCCTCTAAGTCTTACCATTTCTCAACCTACCTTGACAATTCCTAAGGCCAATAATTAAACCATACAAGCAATTCACATAACATCGTACTTACCAGCAAGGCCGCTTCCGTGCTTTTGAGTGTGTGTGTATGGACAGTCTGCAGGACCTGTGACCGAAGCTCTGATACCACTATGTCAGGACCCGTCGTCCCGCCCTCGTAATTCCGTCTTATATTAATTATTTAGTGCTTTACTATCGCGCAACTACGTAAAAATGCGAATAAAATTTTTCATTTTAAAAGATATACGTGCGGAAGTTTTATACACATGTCAAAAGAATGTTTCATAATTCGTCTACATTTCATTTCCTTCCTATACACACGATGTACGAGTGCGTGTGTGTGCGTGTGCAGCCAAAGCTTCCTGTGCGCCCGGCCTTCACAGGTCGTCATCCATACACACACTCCCACCTCAAAAGCAGCCGGAAGCTTCAAAAGATCGGCCTCGCATAAAAGACTGATCACGTACCGTGATCGTCGGTACCTACAATACGTAACATAAAAATGAGCCACCGAGGCTCAGTAAGCAGAAATTATGCATGAATGCACGTGTCCTAAACGATCGACAATCCACGTCGTCGTTTTCTAATGCTCATACTCTCTTTCTCATTTTCTCGTTCTTTTTCTGACTCGTACTCATTTTTCTCATACCCTTACTTCATATGGGCCCTCGGCTTTCTTTCCCACTATGCGCCATTCATAGAGATCTCATGTGTGGAGGTTCTCACACTAGAAGGTCACCCGAAGGAATCTTCCCTTACTCAGCGTGGCCTCCACGCGGACGCTTCTCACTGGTAGCCAACACCGAGGCCACTAACCGCGGAGGTCACCCGAAGGAATCTTCCCTCCCGATTAGTGCTTTACGCACTAGAAGGTCACCCGAAGGAATCTTTCCCTTACTCAGTGCGTGCCCGGGCCGCATCCTCCAGGTTGCATCTCCCGCATACGGGGCATTTCCCCCAGCCTCTTATACAGGCTCTTATGGCTTCTTTTGCCATGGCTGCATAGGGGTAGCCGTGACTCTTCATTGAGTCGACACAAACGCCAATATCGGCGAGTATACATCGCACCCAGGCGATCTTACACACGCTCTTACCTCGTGTCATACTTACTACTTATGCGTGCAAGTGCTCGTGCCATGCTCATGTAATATGCAGATCATGCTTATCATGCATACAAAATAATCTTATCTTATCATGCGCGTTTCACGTAAAATACACGAGCACGTAAATTTCACATTAACAGACGCAGGTAAGTTACGTATCGTAGTTGAATTTCTACTTACTTGGAGTCCGTAGACTAGCTGCTACTGGTTCGGCGAAATTCCAAATTTTTGACCTTAATCATAAAATTATTATATCAGTACGTTAGCTGAAATATTGGTTATCTATGTTTTTGAAAAGTGTTTAAATATTTTCCTTAATATGGTTCGTAAAGATCTCGATATTTTTGTTAGCTCTCGACATTTTATTCGGTTATAGGTCTCGACATTTACATGATTTGAGACCTCGACATTTTCTACTCAATTCTACTCGACATCGATCTCGACTTTATTGTCGACATTTGACCCGACATTTCATCCCTTTTTCTCTCGGTATTCAACTCGGCATTTATACCTTTCATTCGACATTTATCCAGTTATGAGGTCTCGACATTTATGTTCAGTTTCATTCGACATTTTATTTTGTTAATTTGGAACATGAGATATCGACATTTTATCTAGTATTTCAATTCGACATTTTGGGTAAATGTCGATATAGCTCAACATGACTCGACATTTATGGTAGAAACGTCGACATGAACTCGCGCGGGTCTCGACATTTATAAAATGTCGATATGTATGTTATGTCGACACTTCATATAATATTCGACATTATGTTTCGACATTATATTCGACATTTGGATTAGAAAATGTCGGCATGCATTTTACGTGAACCTCGACATTTATCATATGTTTCGACATTTTCCTAACAGTTCGACATTGTACTCTAACACTTCGGCATTTGGGGAAAAATGTCGACAAGACCTAACATGACTCTCGACATTTATAAAATGTCGGTATGTTATGTCGACATCTAATTCGACATTTATCATCATCTTCTTCGATTTTCATCGTTCTTCTCTCCTAACTCGCTTCGTAGCTCTTTTCTAGCATTCAAGGTTCTAAAGCACATACTAAGCTACTTAACTTCACATTTGCACCTACCTAAACCTTAGTTCGAGCCTAGAATCGGTATTTAGGGTTTCCCGTGGCTTTCTCCTACCATTTGCATTTAATCGCCATAATACTCTTCATCTACTCCTATAGTACGAAATTAAAAGCTTAGGGAGGGTATTCCACTTACTAACTTCGAATTCTCGAGCTTCTTGGTCCAAACTTGGCTCGGCTTCTTTCTCCTTCTCCTTTCTTTCCTTTCGTCTTTGCTTCGTGGTTTTCTTTTGGATTTGTCGAGTTTTTGAGTTGTTGGATTTGGTTATTTTATTCATGGTTATCTTGGAGGAGACAAGGGTGGCGTGGGATCTCCTTGTTTTGAGGAAGCTTTGTCCCAAAGTTGATATTTCTTTTATGGATTGGGCCTAGTTCCATTTTTAGCCCATTTGGAAATTCCTAGTTATTAACTTTCATGGTCCAAAGTTTCTCCCTAGCCCAATTCCCATATAATTGTCATTAAATCTCTTTCCTTCCTCATTAGTGCCTAAAATCCCTTACATAATTTAGGGATCGTCATAGTACGTATTCATCGACACGTAATTGCACAAAATTCTCGTAACATTTTGCGTGCATAAAATCATAACATCACAAAAGCATGTAGCCCATACGTAATTAAACACAACAGCACATAAGTCATAGACGTAATTTATTGGCCGTCCTAATATTAGGACCGGGGTCCTACATCGGCCGAAGTCGGATCGATACGTGTCCTCGAATTGGGGGGGTTGAGTTTCGAAACCTTTCCCCGACCATTTCAACTTGAGGGGGTCCAGTATGGGTGACCTCCAGTATTCTGTTGTTGAATGAGTTGTTGATTTGGGCTGATTGCTGGCGGACTAACTCCGTCAGCTGCAGGATGATAGCATCCCGATTATCAGTAGGGGCGGGGTTTCCCTATCTCGATCGGCGTCCTACTGCCCTCACCTCTAATCTAACCATTGTTTTCGTTTTCTACCCTGTCGTCCCTAAGGCCAATAATATTCAACACAAGAACATTCACATAAACATAACACTTACAGGCAAGGCCGCTTCCGCGCTTTTGGGTGTGTGTACATGGACCGTCTGCAGAACCTGTGACCGAAGCTCTGATACCACTGTAGCGACCCTAGCCATCGCTACCGTTTCTAGCCTTGTCTAGGTGTCTAACTACGTATTTAGTTGATGAACTACGAAAATGCGGAATAAATTTTTTCTTTTTCGTGAAGGAACATTGTTACTTTACATGTCAAAAGAACGCTTCCAAATTTTCCTAATTACATTCTAGTCTATCTACATGTGTCGTGTACATATATGCAGCAAAAGATCCTATGCGCCCGGCCTCACAGGTCGTCGTCCCGTACACACCACCCCCAAAAGACGCTCGGAAGCTCCAAAAGTATGCCTTGCCGCTAGGCGATCACGTACCGTGATCTGAAGGACCTACAAACACATAAACGTGGGATGAGCTTATATGGCCCAGTAAGTGAAACTTATGCATGCAGTGCCCGTGTCATGACTTGCGTAGGCATATACGCCAACGTTTACTAATCCTCACAAAATCATGTCACGTCATGTCATGTCTTGTCTTGTCTTGTCTTGTCTTATAGGGTCCCTAATACACGTCTTGTCTTGCACGTGTCTTGTCTTGTAGGGCCCTCGGCTAATCCTTACTACGAGGGCATTCGCCCGATCTACACGTCTTGTCTTGCACGTGTCTTGTCTGACATCGGTGACATAGAAGTCACCGTAGCATTAGAAGACCGTATCACACGTCTTGTCTGCACGTGTCTTGACATATCACGCGTCTTGTCTTGCACGTGTGTTGTTTAGTAAATAAATTTATGTTAGTAACTATTTGTCGCGCCCCGGCGATCATGCATACCTCATGTCATGTCAAGTCATGTCATTAAAACTCTCGTGAGACTCGTGTATGCCGTAAATGCGTGTATGAAATGCGAAATGACTTGTCGTGCCATGTCTTGTAATGGATGCCATGTCTTGAAATGGGTAATTCATGTCATGTAAAAATCACATAGTCGCATAGAAGCATGTAATCACATAAATAATGCGCACATAATTTTTTTATGTGTTGTAGTTGAAGAGTCCCACTTACCTGGCGTCCGTCGGTTGTTAGTTGGCGGTTCTGTGAAATTATAAGTCCTTGATCCTAGTCATAAAATTGCATTATCAGTGCACCGTCTAATGTCTTGGATTTCCTAAGTATTAAAACGCTTAGCTCTAAGATAAATAAATATTGGAATTTGCCTAAGTCAAGTCAACTCGTAAAATGTTAGATAATTGGTGGAATTCGTGAAACTGCCCTGGACTTGTGAAATTTATATAATTCGTGACTTATTAAATTCATGCAATATCCATGTATGTACTTTAATAATTCGTAAAATCGAATTCGTGATCCGCGGCTTAACCTGATTCGCGAATGACCTAGTTTTCGAATTCATAATTCGCCAAGCTTTCTCTCCAATTCGTGAAGTCAGACTAATTCGCACAGTTACTTAGCCACGTGTGTTATTCCCTCGAAACTTTATGGACTTGTGAAACTTCCTACAAACAATTCGCAAACCCCTATACAAATATTATATTAATACCTTACACTCACAATTCGCAAGGTATATGGTATAATTATTTATTCTTACAAATTCGTCAAATCATTGTTCATTAAGCCCAATTTGTCAAGGTTGGATTTGCAAACATGATTCGCCAAATTTCAGCTCGTTAAGTAGAGTTCGCATAATTGACTTTCGACCAATTCGGGAAACTCTCCAATTCGCCAAATTCCACCCGTGATGCACTTATCCTACAACTTCGTGAAAATTCCCATCGCCAAGTTACATAAACCCTAACAATTCATCGAGCTTCATATTATATTAATATTTTACGATTCCACCAAACATTATATATAATATTTTATATTTCACCAAACATATATATAGGGTATTGTTATTTTAATCCCAAGCTTGCACAATGGTTATATTATTGTATTTCTATATTTGTTCACCACACAATTCGCCACTTGCATGTATAGTATTTTATTGTCTAAAGTCGTGGACTATCCATCGCACAAGTCCCAATCTTCCCTCAATCCGTGACAGTTCCATGCCTAAATTCATGGAGTCAACATCCCTAAATGCGTCGATTTCAATTTGATTCGCAGAACTTAATCTTTCTCCATCAATTCGACAGTCTTCACTCATTTCACGATCTCTTATTTTAATTCGCTAAATCCACAAATTCGCGAATCCATCTTGTCATGTGCCACAGGATTTTACGAACCCCCTTTTAATTCGCAGAACGAACATTATTGTGATTTACTTCTTGAACTACTTAGGGTTCGCAAAATTCCTAACCTAACATGTATGTATCAGAAACTATTCTTCTTTCAATTCGTAAAACCTATTAGTTCGTGAAATGTAGCTTGCGAAGTCGACTTTCATAGTTCGCGAAATTATATACCCGCGAACAATTATGCCATCTAGGTTTCGCGAATTCTCACTTTGCCAAATTAGTTCTGTGTTCCTATTTCGCGAATCGACGTACCCTAATCTTACCTTCGCGAACTCAATCTTACCTCACCCTCTATTCGCAGAACACCGCACTTGACTCATGGTTGCAAAGTTAGGCTTTGCTAAGTGTCGGATTCGCCAAATCTGGATTCGCCAATTTAGGGTTCGCGAACTCTCTTAGTTCGCGAAATCTCCCTTTTCATTTCCTATTTTTCGCGAAGTCATCTTCACCTCATTTCGCGAAACTGATGTAGTTCGCCAAATGTCCCTAGTCGTGGCCTATCAAATTCGTAAAAAGTGGCTCTCATGACTCGCGATCGTCTTCTCACAATTCGCGAAGACCGCAGTTCGCGAAGCTCATGAATTCGCCAACCTAGCTTGATTTGCGAAACCTTTGTTTAATTATTGATTCGCGAACCATCGAATCCCATCTTTCGCGGCCCCTAAACATCCTTACACCTAAAATCTTAAGGACTTCGATCAAAAGGCATTTCCTTCAAGAACCGTATGAATTCTATTTGAGTGTTAAACCTTTTCTTAAGAACCTTCGTGAGCCTACTCAAGTACTCAAATCCTGTATCATTTTCCACGTCCAGTACTCCTAAAACACGTCAAATGAATTCTTTAGCTTGAATGACTTGATTAACTTTCAAAATATATTCCTGCCGTTCAACTTACATGAAATCTCTCGTGTTCTCTTAATTCTCAAGAATAGAATTAAAAATCCCTAGTTACGAATATCACAGAAACTATAAGTAATATTTCGACTTACCAAAACTCGAGATCTTGAATGGCTTAGGATGTTCTTAAGCCTTTCGTTCGAACTATTCTTCTTCCTTATCTTGAATTTGACGTGTTCTGCTTCTTGTTTAAGGTTGTGGATAGATATTAAAATAATGAAGTAGGTTGATGGAAATAAAAGGCGTGGGACTTCCTTATCTTAAGGAATTTGTTCTCAAAGTATCTATACTAGTTGGTTTGGGCTTAGTGTTGAATTAATTGCTAGTCATTAGCCATGGTCCAAATTTCTGTTTCCACCATATGATTTCCTTAATTTTCCCTTATTTTATGTCTATTTGAAAATCCTTACTAACTAGAGGTCACCTTGCATCTATAACTCATGAGATAAATATGATCAATAAGCACATCATTATCCCACTCATGTTCACATAATCACATAGGCCCGTGATGCTCGCGCAATATTTCGTAGAGTTCCCATAAACTCATAATTATGCACAATTTGGGAAATCGTGCGGGCACATATTTACTCCATGAAATTCATATAGGTCACGTAACAACATAGCATGCAATCACGAAAAATATAATTTCATAACAGAAAAGTCATTTATAGACATAGAAGCATGGAAACATAATATCGCGCGTTAGGCTTGAATTAATTACATGTCCTAAATAAATTATTTCACCTAAAATCCTAGCTCTTAACGTAATTAACTAAACGATGTCCATAATTAATTATTTCCATCTTAATTATATAGTAAATCCCGTAATTAAATTTTACGGGCATTACATTCAGCGTACCTAGGAATATTTAGTAGGAGATCTAGATTTTTGTTTCCCTTGAAGTAATCTATCAACAGTACGCTCTTTCTCACTTAGGGATACTCTAAGTGCAGTGATATCACTGGTCAATTCCTTATTCGATTTTTTTAGTACATCACATTTACATGCTCTCTTATCATCCCTCGAAGTTTCTACTTCACTCTTTAGACTCGTAATCTCTGGATCAGTTTTATGTTTCTCCTTACTAAAGTTATCTCTTTGCTTCATAATTTCTTTCACTAAAGCATTAAGAGACTTTATTTTTCCATAGGCATTTTGAATCATAGGCATTTGGAATCAGTTCGCATAACTCTTCCTGCTCTTCATTTACATCAAACACTGAACATGCACTTTCATCGGGATTGTTAGCATAGATTTCATTCAAGATATTAATTTTCTCAATACTTGAGAATATGATACCTGATCATCGTAACATGTATGCATAATTCTCGTCCCTTGATTGTTCGTTCTCGGAGTCATCCCAGTTTGCTTACCATGGCTTTCCTTTCATTTGTTTCTTGTCATCGCTCACTGAGGACAGTCTGAGCGAAGTGACCGGGCTTATTGCAGTTGAAGCACCGAGAAGTGTTGAGCATAGAAGTATGGCTCCCTTTCATTGAAACTTGTTGAAGTTGCCCTTGAATTTCTATCCGTGAAATTTTTCAGACCTCTTAGTGAGCATGGCGAGTTATTGATCATGCTTTCCTCACTTTCTTCTCCTTCGTCAGATTCCTCTTCAGATTGTATCTTCTTCAGATTTTCAGCATAAAGGTGACGGAACTTGTGATTCCGAGGCTGTGTTATCTCGTTGAGGGACGTCTGAGTCATCTCGTAAGAAGTAAGGATCCTATCAGTTCTGGAATCGTCAGTTTCTCCAAGTCTTTGGCCTCATAGATAGCAGTCACTTTGCGTTCCACTCTCTGGGAGTGATCTCAGTATCTTTCGATCTTTTCCACTTTCTGTTATCTTTTTTCCCAACAGAGAACATCTTGTTGATGATATCCATGAATCTGGCGTACATTTGGGCTGATCGTCTCCGTGGGTTCCATAGGGAATAGCTCATAGTGGTGGGTGCGAAGAGCGATTATTTCTTGTACCACTCTAGAAGTGCCTTCATGAGTTACTGTAGCATGTCTCACGTATCCTTTGCAATCTCACAGGAGCTGATGCGGTTGTACTCTTCTTTCGCTAGTGCACATGCGTTACGATTAAGTTCTTTGCTTGGCATTTCGAAAGAGCACTTTTACTCAGCATCAGTGTATTCAGTAGGGATCTTGCTGGTTCCATTGGTTTTTGTAGTGGGACTGTATGGTCCAATTGTGACGATCTCCCAGATGTCGTAGTCAACAACGATTAAGAACTCTTTCATTTTGTCCTTCCAGATAGCGTAGTTGGTACCATCGAATAGTGGTGGCCTGGTATGAGACTGACCTTCTGCAAACACATCAAACTCAAAGAAGCCATTAGATCTTTTACTCAGGCTGTTAGGCCTGTCGTATGAGTAACCTCGCTCTGATACCCATTGAAGTAAAATATGTGCTAAGAGAGGGTGAATTAGGCTACTAAAAACTTTTGCTTCTTTGATCAAATATATCTTTGCAATGAGAACACGGAATTAAGATGTTATGATGGTTATTCCCTTAACTGTTGGTCGAGTGAATCTCTGTGAGTGCAAGTGACCAGAAAAGTAAATAACACTTGGATCTATAGAGGTTATAACCCCCCAAGTGGGGTTTAGTCCTCTCCTTGAGGTATGCCCCTCAAGAGTTTGATCAATCCACTATGTTACCGGAGTTGGTTACAGAAGTGATTGATCGCCCTAACACAACCAAGACCAAGATGAACACTAGACCGCGCTAGGGTGCCTAACGCCGAGTTTCGTTACACGTCTCCCTGAGAATCCCTATTCTCCGACTGGAAACAGCTCACTCCCGAAGTCAGCTGGATCTCAAATCCTTCCTTCACGAAAGGCACGCTTCACTATTGTTTCCTTGTGGGCTCACTCACGCTCAGATTGGGATGGT